>CM076581.1:613754138-613933459 GCA_034641835.2 Pinus albicaulis
TTTTATGATTCAAGCTAGCTTTATATCATTATGGAGTGATATATTTAAAACTTTGGATAGAACAAGAAGTGTGTAGGTTTTAACCTTGTACATAAATTATCTACAAACAAATCTTAAAATTGAAAATAAACAACAGTGAGAGCATAAAAGATAAAATAGATATACACAAATTTTTTCCCCTGGATCCCAAATTGGGACTACTAGCTTGATTTTTCATTATATTCCTTTTAGTGTTACAACACATATATATACATGCAAAAGCATTCATAAACCCCAATCCATTAACCCTAGATTAGAACAAAAAGTAGTTCCCTTGACTGGATCTACAAAATACTAGGGGCTGAAAACCATCATGCCCCAAAACCATGGGCAGGTCCACCCACCAAAAAATAGGGTCCAAAAAATTTATCGGGGCGCTGCCCCAGACCTTGCGCAGGGGGCTACCTGCCCCCTTTGAACCCTGTTCGATGACCGGGACTGTTGTGCCCAACACAATGTACAAGGGGGGCCATCGCCCCCACTGTAACCCCCCCCACATGTGCTACTAATCGTGGAAAGAATATAAGACATACCCAACAAAATGAATCTCATATCATGATGATCTCTTGAATTTTTAGTTGAATTGCTTGCTTTATCCCCTAATAAAGATCATATGATTCAATGATGCTGTTGGTCACCTCTCCCAATCCCCAAGAAAATTTGGTTTCCTTATTATTCTTGGGATCAATAATCACCCCCACCCCCCACTACCGCCGCCCTTTGATCATCCAAATTCCTCATTGGAGCTCACCTAAATAATTTTTTGTTTGTGATCGTGGGAGTTGGATTAAGAGTTAATCATATTTATAACAACTCATATTTTATAGTGGAAAAATTATTAATTGATGAGACCGACTTATTGCCGGACCAAGTTATTGTTGGAGAGGTCAAGTATTACAACAACTGAATTTATTTGTGGAGAGGTTGAGTATTGCAATAGTTGTTTTTTTGTGTGGAGAGGTTGAGTATTGCAATAATTGTTTTTTTGTGTGGAGAGGTTGAGTATTGCAATAATTGTTTTTTTGTGTGGAGAGGTCAAGTATTGCAATAAATTTATTCATGGAGAGGTCGAGTTGTTACAACAACATAATTTATTTGTGGAGAGGCTGATTTATTGTAGAAAATGAAATTATTTATGGAGAGGATGAGTTATTGCAACAACTGAATTTTTTCCTGTAGAGACCAAGTTATTGCAAAAATCGTTCTTCCATAATATCCAGCTTAGCCATGTTAGTGGTTGTTGCAATACACAAACTGGGAACAAGATACTCCATTGGCATAACAACTTCCTACCCATACGCCATTATGAAAGGTGTCTTCCCTGCCAACTTCTTACATGTGGTCATGTATGCCCACAGAATCGCAGGCATGCACACATCCTAATCATTTTGGTTAGCATTGAAAATCTTAGCGAGCGTGTTCTCCAATATATTATTAAAAGCTTCCACTGCACCATTTTCCTGAGGGTGATATGGTGTACTCTTATGATGGTGTATTTGGAATTCTTCGGTCAAAGCTTGAATTATTTAATTCACAAAGTGGGTCTCATCAAGATCTTAGGACACCCAGAATGTGTCAAGATATTTTCAAAAATGAAGTGCGCATATGTTTCTGTGCTGCAATATTTTACAGGTGCAGCCTCGACCCATCAGGTCACATAGTACATCATAGTGATTATATAGCGCACACTTGTCTTCTTTCCTAGAGGGTTGATGGGTTCGACGAAGTCAATGGTCCATTTGTCAAAAGCTTGCAAAGTCATTTATGGGTGCAGGGGAATTTAATCCCTGCGCAATGTTTTCCTTGTCTGCTGACATATGTCACAAGCACGACAATATGCGTGGGGATCATTATGCATGGTAGGCCACCACAACCCAGCCTGTAAGATCTTCTGCACAGTTGATTTCCATGCATAATGACCTCCTGCAATTCCTCCATGAGATTTTGCTAATATATCTTGTCTTTCAAATTCCAACACATGTCTCCTCAATATTTCATCTGCCCCCATTTTGTATAGCTAGCCAGCAATCAAGTTAAAACTAGTTGTGCGTGCAACTAACTCTTTCTTTTGTTTCACCGTATACTCCGTGGGCGCACTTCTAGTGGTCAGGAAATGAATGATATCAACAAAGTGATAATCTAATATCTTAATGGAAAATAGTTGCGTGTTTGGTAGTCCTTATTTCAAGCTAGTATGCTCTTCTTCGTTTTCAATGCGCGATAGATGGTCTGGCCCAACGTTCAGTCCCCCTGGGTTCACAATTACTTGAAAGTCATACTCCTGAAATAGTAACAACCATCCGCAGATCTTCCCCCCAAACACAGGCTTGTTGACCATGTACTTCAAAGCAGAGTGATATGTAAACATCCTAAAATGACCTCACAACAGATAGTGGCAGAATATCTGATGTGCGTAGACCATAGCTAATCCTTCTGTCTGCGTGGTTGAGTAGTTTTGCTCCGTACTTGACAATTTCCTACTCGCAAATTCAATAAGGTGGTCAATATCCCCTCCTCCGGGCTGCGCTAAGACAACTCCTAATGTGATGCAGGATGCATCAACATGTACATGGAATTCCTTTGTCCAATCTGGAAAAACCAATATGGGCGCGTAGTGACCATCTTCTCCTTAAGCAATTCAAAGCTCTTTTGGCAGTTTGTGTCCCAACAAAATGAGGCATATTTCTTCAACAAATTATCTATTGGCGTAGTGATCAATGCGTAACCTTGAATAAACTTCCTGTAATACCCTGTGTGCCCCAAAATTGAGTGTAATTGTTTTACATTTGCTGGAACCTCCAGCTTAACAATAACAACAATCTTTGCTGGATCCACCATCAATCCTTACTGACAAACAATACGACCGAGCAATATTTCGAAAGAGACATAGAATATACACTTCTTCAGGTTGAGCGAGATTTGATACTTCTGACAAGTATCTAGCATCAAGCATAGGCTTGACACATGCCTCTTTAATAATCCAAATATATTCTAGTCATCAAAGTATACTTCTAATAATTTGTGGATGTATTCCTTGAATGCATCTACTACTACATGCGAGAAGATAAATGGCGCAATTTTTAGACCAAATGGCATAACTATGTATTGGAAGGATCCCCACTCTGTCGCAAAGGTTGTTTTGCTTCTATCCTTTGATGTGATCCTTATCTAATGGCATCCATAGAATCAACCAGTGAATGAGTAGGCCTCCTTCCCACCCACATTTTCCAATATTTCATCAGAAAATGGAGTTGGGAATTGGTCATGCACGCAAGCATCATTCATTTCGTGCGGATATACACAGATCCTTATTTATCCCTTGGTCTTCTTATATTGAAACACCAAAGGGATTACTCAATCGAACTCTTCTACTGGTTCAATGATCCCTGCAACCACCATTTTCTCCAAGTCCTCTTTGACCTTCTTCTTTTATTTGGGATTCAACCTATATGGGCGATGCTTCACGGGTCGCACATCCAGTTTCAAGGTGATCTTCATTACCTCGAGGTCTCCTATAATCCCCTTGAGTTAAAAAAAAATCGTAGGAAACAGCTCCTGATATTCAATTAATAGCTCAACGACCTTTCCCACCATATCATCATCCCAGTAGTCCCCTATCTTTGCTAATTTTGGTTGTTATTCTAAGCCAATATTGACCTGTCTAATCCTTAGACGCTTAGTTACATCAGATAAATCAACTGTAGGCTCAACAACTGTGTGTTTTCCTTTAGACTCAGGAATAGTAATGTTTCTTGGGTCTTCTTAGTTATCTTCAATTGACATATTTTAATAGTCCACGATGTCCCTCATCTGCGCATTCCACCGATGGCTTTGCAGTGTCAAAGATGACTTCCTGAATATCTTGCAGTGCCTCATCAAGGCATTCGAACCAAATTTCAAACTAAAGATCAGGATAAAATTTTATGTTAGCGTAGTCCATTCAATAGTTCCTCACCGCAGCTCAGTTTCGAGGTACCAGTCGGTATCCACCTTCCCCAAAGTGTGGATGAATATATGCACCCATTCTGGCTTCAGGTCTTCGCCCCATGCTTCAGTCCACATACCCAGATGTTTGCATGAATCATCTTGTCCAGAATAGATCTCTCTTATTCCAGTGTTCGGATGCTCAAATCATAGACGCTTCATACGGGTATATTCTCCCTAGTTAGCCAAGTTACCTTTGCGTGTTGGGATCGAGTGCAGAGATATATCAAGTGCATGAAACCGCTGTGCTTGTAGAATTTTTTTTTCAAGTTCTTATAAAAATATATTAACATTAATCAGACCATCATAATAAGGAAAATCTCATACCTATGAGGATATGCACCAAAGAGCTTTTTTCACCTGATTGTAGAGAAACGTAGATACTTCGTGCAAACAGTTTTGCCAGTTTTGCATCTCCTCATATGAATCTAAAAAGCATGATCTATCCCTCTCCAAATTAAGTTGACCATCTACTGTTGGGTTGATCCAGTCTTCATCCTATGCAGTTAACTTACAAATATGGTTAACATCATCATCTGTGCACACCGGCTTAGTGTATCTTTCTCGTTCTGCAGGGTCCAAAGGGACCATAACCCTGGTTCCATTACTTTCAAGCACCATACTTTTGTGTTTGAGGTTAATGATGTCATCCATATTGATAGTCCAATCTAGAACCAACAACGCAGGATATGGGTCGATATCATCCACAATTTGGATAAATTCATAGTCTACGAGCACTTGGACTCCTTCAATAACCACAATTACCTGCGAGAGCCTTCCTAATGGGATAATATTTTTTTGATTCACCATGCACTGTTGAATAGTGGACCTCTCCAACTTTGGTTATCCCAGTCATTGCCAAGTCTACTTTGGTAAGACATTCACATCAAACCCTAAATCCAAGTTAACCTAATCCATTTCGTATGCACCAATTTGAGCAGTTAAGTGCATTTCCCGTCCAGTTCTTCTTTTATTCTTATATATATTATTGACAATCATCTGCTCTATCAGGGGTTTTTACTTCTCTACGCAGTGGTCTAATAATGCTTGGAGGTTATCAATTGCCTTCTTATTGCGCAACAATTTAATACAAGCCTTTAGGAATGGTTTTATCTTTGCATCTCCTTCGACCACGTCCATAGGCTTGCTTGATGCTTTAGATGTTGATGTGCCCATTATTGCAAATTATTCTTCACTTCTACAAAGGTCTCCTTTTCTCTCTGTAAGTTGAATCCTTCTTTCTTTTTAAGTGCCTTTCAGATCCATGAATCAATATCAAGATTTTTTACTTTGTATTCACTAGTTGTTGCACTGCTCCTAGTAAACATATTCACACTCGGTTCTTCTTCACACAACTCAGCTCTTACCATCTGAATATTTTGAGTGGGAGTTTGCAGTTTCTTTTTGCGCATTCTTGCAGTTAATAAAGGTAAATATTCAATAACATGATAAAATTGTCTACAATACTTGCAGGATTGTTGTGTCGAGTTTGGACAATCGCACGCGTAATGACCAAGACCCTCGTATTTATAGTAGATGAGATGTCCCATTCCTCGACTAGCTCCTCCTCCTTTTCCTCATCCTCTACCAGGGAATACACCATGTTCAAATGGAGATGTAGGTGACCCTGGTTCTCGTTCTTCTGCCTGCATCCAATATAATCCAAATCCGTCAATTATCAAATCGAAGCTGCTATAATTTTTCTCATCATGTCCCACCGATCAGTAAAATTTGCAGAAAGGTTGCTTAAGATCAGGGATATATTTACTAATCCTAGGGAAGTATTTTGTGTGCATGCCAATTGCTTGACAAATCGAACACCATAATGTGGGGGTGCCACTTCGTCCTGCCCCGCTCTTAATAGGGCTTGGTCCTCCTGATGTTAGATAATCAGTTTATACAGGACAATGATCTTTATGATTCCATTCAACTTTGCAACGTATACACCAAACACCTGTGCATATGTCATTCCCCTTATCTTGGCGCAGGCTTTGTATCTCTAAGTGTAGTGCAACTAGTTGGTTTTGAATCTACTGAGCCCTAGCTTGCGCAATTGGGACAAGCGGGGCTTCTAATTTCATTGAAATATCCATAGCTTCAGCCTGCGTCGCAATCTTATGTTGATTTAAGGACTGGCGCAGATCCAGTAACAACATGGAAATGAATCATTCTTTGTGTTGTGTATCATCAACAGTAAATCCTCCATCTCTGATGGTGCGCTTCAAATGTTGATTCACCTCCCATATAGATTCATTCACTTCTTGGCAGATTTCCTTTAACTCAGTCACACATTGAGCATATGGTTTAAACTTTTTGAATTGTTCCTTCAATGTAGCCTTCATATTCTTAATTGTTGCTTTAGGGTTTTTTGGTTAATACCTTATGTACCACTCCAACGCACGCTCTTGAAATACAGTAGCCAACCATGCTTTATTAACATTATCATTATTGTTTTGTTGTCTTGTCCATACATCGTTTGTAAAAACCAGAATTGGTCCACATCTTCATTCTCGATACCACCAAAATTCGGTAACTTCATGGAGGCAGCCATATCAACGTTTGGTGGTGGAGGTGGAGGTGGAGTAGATGGCTCATTAGAGTGAGATGAGTTTGGAAGTGGAGTAGATGGGATCTGAACTATGGCCAATGACCCAAGAATAGATTGATCTTGCAATTCCTCTTCTTCTGAGGGCGTAGATTCACCAGAGCTATTGATGTCAGAATCCTCATCACTATTAGATTTAACTTTGAGAGGGCTATAAACAAAACCTTATTCTAGATCTACTATGTAAGTTCTTCCACTCCACGTAGTCAGGCCTCTACGAGGCATTCACTCAATATGGCTGCACAGAGTACCCTTTTAACAAAAAAGAATTTTAATCCATAACTTCAGTGAGCGTAGGAACTTACCTCTAGGGCCCTTGAAAATCCCCCTTTCAGCTTCAGAATACAACACAAACGTAACAACAACGAATTCAGTCACAAATCCTCCTAGAAAAATATCGATATAATGATCTACTACGCGGTAATCTTGTTGTTAGATTTTTCCAATTGTTGTACCAATTCTGGGGTCCACTTGGCGATTGTGTTGTCCTTTGCGCAGGTTTGGAATTCAACAAGCCGAGACAACCACTCTTGCAACTCGGTTCAAAATAGCTTTACCCAAAATTCAAAATAGATTTACCCAGGGGACCCTGCACCAACATGCCCCCAACACAATCTAGTGACTTGACCCGAGTCAATCTAGTCCGATTGTCTGTATCTTATCTTTGAGCACCTATACCGAACTCTAAAAAAACATAATGAATTATGTGCTTTGTGTTGCAGTGATCTACACTATTTTGACCAATTTCTGCATGGTTGGACCTTCCGCAACCAAGCTGATGCTTCGCTATGTTTGCTGCAGGTTCTTGAGGGTTGTATCAATGGTCTACGAGAGGTGCATGGCCTCATCCACCCTTGGCTTAATTATGTCCTCTGATAGATGCTCTCGTCGGCGCAGCGTCTCGATCTCTTCTTAAATGGTGCGACTCTCCTGCAACCAGGCTAGTCTTTGGGTGGAGACAAGGGTTGGCTTCGTGACCTGAATGTCATAAAATTGTTGTTCTTTGGCCCTGAGCTCCACTTTGAGATTTCGGACAACGAGGTTGTTTTGGACGGAAGTCCAAAGACCCATGGATTCTTCAAAAATCTGGCTACCATCATTTACAGCAGTAGTGATGTTAGCAGTTGACTTCTGGCAGTGTTTTTGGTTGCAACTTCATCTGGAGATCAACAATCTTTTGCTCAAGTTTTGCGCGGACGGTCGTGATCTCAGAGCATGATGCCTTGATCACAACTACTATGATTTTGAGCTTAACTATTAGCGTGGTTGTGGTAGGTAATCTGACCTTTGGTGGGTCACTACAGAGTCAATCAATCATTGATTATAGTGTTGTGCGTTGATCCTCGGCTGCTTGACGTGCCTCCTCGACATTTTGTTGTTCCTTCTCCATCATTTCCACTTGCTACTGAGACTCTTTATCCACTTTTGAGGCGTGGAAATATCGTTACTACAGCTTTTCCATGATCATTGTGTGCATGTCATTATTTTTTCTTCCACGCAACATCGTCATGTTGATTCCAACCTCTGTGCAAGCTTGTACATTAGTGCACAAATCGGGTTTCTCTACCGTAACTACAAGTCCTAGAATTTGAAACACTCAGCTGTCTATAGTGGATGGAAACTCAATGTTGAAGGGTCGCGTGCTTGATTTTGTAACGCTTGATGTTTGCAATCTTGCTTGCTACAGGCTCGCTTGCACCTTCAGATCCTAAAGACCCAACTGTACATCTGTGAGGACTAATTTGTATTGTGTTTCCACATCATTCCAGAGGTCCTCAACTGCATTTTTTACCGTGTTTTCAATCTCATTGAGGTCATCTTCTATGAGGGTCAGGGCCTCTGTCCCAGTTTGCTTAGATCCCTTCCTTTATTTGCACACGCTCGGGGAGGCCTGAGATCCTCTCTTAGTCCCTTGGGTTGACCCTATCTGTGTCGGAGGTGCCCCGGTACCTTCACCGTCTTTATCCGCTACCTCCTTCTCCATATCAATAGTTTCACCCATCGTGGTGGGTTCTGGCTCTGTCTCTGCATCCTTATCCTGTAGATATTTTTGCGTCTCCTTACCCGTATCTTTCTGCAGATCATTATTCTTCATTGTGCGTGGACTTTTCGAAGTTTTGACAGGCATTAAAGAGGATGCCCCACTAATGTGTCGTGCTTCCAATGATAATGTAGGCCAATAAGTCAACACACGTGCAATATTGTCCTCTGTGACCATATATGGTATTTCATACCAAACAGCCTCAAAATCCACTTTTGCATGCATGTGAATGTTGTGAAAAGTTGCTTTGAAGTCAGTAATGTGTTTGTAATGCTTGTACAATGTTGCCGATAAGTGCAGCTTGGACTACACTGCTTTAAATATCTTGGAATCAAACAAGACCCAGAATATTTTGTTCTCTGTGATGCGAGAAGGAACCTTGGAGTTCCACACTATTGCATAGCGTGCAACTTCGCACACATCTGGTTCAATATCTAGGTACTTAGCCTTAGATGGCATCTTCTAACCAATGAGTGTAATCAAAAGTAGCAACCAAACATAATACAAATGTTCCCCTCCTCCTGTGCCTCGCGCACATTCTCTAGGAACTTTGTGCACAGGTACTGAGCCTAGTTATACTATACTCCATTCTTGCACTCCCCAGCTAAAGCAATTATGTGGGCTGGGACTTCCTTTGGCCAGTACTTCCTCATCAACTTGTAGGTGAGGATTATTGTGCCAAATTGTACTGTGGGGTCATTAATTTCACCAACAAGGAATCCTTGAGTGTTGTGTGATACCTTATAATATTTCTTAACTTTGTCCACCACTTTATTCTCCTAGCCTTTTCCTCCAAATGCCGCCACAGGGTCCACCCCCTGAATATGCAGGTTGGTGATCTGGTATATCATATCGGCAAACTTGTTGCTAGATTTCTCTAATTGTTGTACTAATTCTGGGGTCCACTTGGTGGTCGCGTCATCCTTTACTTAGGTTTGGAATTTAGAAATTCGAGACAACCACTCTTGCAATTCGGTTGCAAAGGAAGCAATGAACATTTCGTGGACCTTGGTGTAGATATACCTTTGTGCCCAATCTTCAATAGACAAATTAAGGCTTCTGTTTTCTTGGTTTGCGAATTTCCGCACTTTCTTGTTAAGCCAATCTTGCAGTTCGTTCTTTGTTGGGTGCCACATCAAATATCCATAAAAATGATCTTGGTTCTAGAAATGGAACCGTTTGTTGGTTTAAGGGTTCTTGACTTAGGTTTAGAGTAATCGCGCAACCAACAAAACCCACCAACTACTGGCCCTTACGATAGTGATCTGCTTGCACTAACCAAAGTCTCACCCGAAGCAGTATGGGGGGGTGTTGGAACGAGTTTTACGCACCCTGAGGGAGCCTTTGATGTGGGTCCAACAAATATAATATCTAGTGACTTGTGGACAACCTCACAGAACCAGATCTAATTACAGACAAATAGTAAAGCAGTTGTGCGTGCCTAGATTGTGATAAACAAACTTATACCTTGTGTAGCACATATCGTTACAAAATAAACCATTAGGCACACAAATAACTATACTTCAGATTCAATACCTAAGTAGAACAATACTCACACATAAATGCAATGTACTAATGTGACTATAAATTACAGAAACACATATGCATTCAACAGAACATATCCATATGTATAATAAGCAACATATAATGCACATAACAAGTCTAAGACAATCATTATTAAAATCAGATAAAGCCAGAGTTGGCCAAAATTTCCTTCTTTATTAAGAGTTCTTAAATCAATACAATATTTCCCTTTTTCCAACACAACAACAGAGTCTGTGCACACAGCTAAGGACTAGTTCTCCGCGCACACAGCTAGCAGGAGCCTTTCTACACATACTAACCTAAAACTTAGATCAAAACATAAACATTCACATCTATCATATCATATCCTTCTTGACTCGACTCTTACATATTTATATATTTTCAAACGTGCACATACTGTGGTCTCAAACCATGGTTTTCCCTTTTACCCATTACAATAGTTAAGGGCATTTGACCTGCCCCAAAGCCCCTTGATATCTGCGCGTAGTGCTTACAAGAAAAACTTAACCAAAATTTATCCAAAATTGCTTTACCCAGGGGACCCTGCTCCAATAGAGAGTTCGAGTATTGTAGCAACTGAATTTATTTGTGGACAAGTTGAGTTAATACAACAACTAAATTTATTTGTTGAGAGGTAGAGTATCACAACAACTGCATTTATTTATGGAGAGGTCGTGTTATTGCAACAACTAAATTTTTATTGGAGAGGTTGAGTTATTGCAGTAATTGAATTTATTTATGGAGAGGCCAACTCATTGCAACAAATAAGTTTATTTTTGGAGAGTCCTTTTAATTGAAAAGACTAGTTAAATTTTGAAGGTCAGATTGGTTCCAAGAAGAACTAGTAGTTCCATTGTTGTAGAAACTACCAAGTTCAATAGAATAAATTGCATTTAATTTTCTTGAATTAATATAATAAAAATCAGATAAGGTTTTTCTCTGAAATTCTTATTAGAAAAATTTATGGTTATTGGTCCCTCGATTTTACAAAGAAAGTTTTCTTTTATTTTCATGCCAAATATTTTAATAGATAAATTGTGCAAAGTGTTTTTGAAAATGTATGAAAGATTTTTTTTAAGAATTGTTGGCTCAGATTAGTGAGGAACATTAAAATGTTCCTAAGAATTGTTAGCATTTACTAGTAAGGGACATTACAGGGGTGTCAAAGCTTTGTATCCCACTAGTATGATGGGATTTTTCAGTGGAATATAAGTTTTAGGTTACCTTTAATGTTACTGAACTCGTGGGAGATCTTGCCATAATTTTTGCAAATCCTTGGAGACTATAACAAGGATTTGAGAAAGGTATTCAAATATTATAACATACATTTCATGAAGGTGATAGAGTAGTTGGAGCATGGGAATTATAGGAAGCAGTTAAGGACAAATGAGATTACATATATGAAGGTGATAGAGCCATGGTTTAAGCCCATCCTTTGAAGGAAATTGAGGTGTCACCTTCTAAGTTTGGTAAAATGGGCATTCCTTGTACGCCTGAAATTGAAGAAAAGGTATTTGAAATAATTCTTGGAAGGGAATATTTATAAGAGAAGTGTTATAGTCTCAAGGAAAATATTCCAAACTCTATTTCTGAAGAGACAGAGGAAAAAAATTGAATATATTACAGAAGGCATTTTTGCAACAAAGGAGAAAATCAAGATGCTTAAGGACTCCATATTATAACAAAACAATGAGGTTAAAGCCTTAAGAGATAGGAATGCGAGGAAAAATTCCAACCTTGCCAATATTGAGGGACAATGCTAAGGACATAACAACATAAATCCACTTTAGATATGGAGTAGCCATCTTCGACAATGCATCGACAAGGCTTGCAACACCATAAGTCCACATTAATGGTTTTCTAGCCCACATCTAGATGAATTGATGACACATAAGAGCAAGATGGATAAATAGTATAAGGAAGCAAGAATACAATTATATAATATGAGGAGACAAAGCTTTGGCATATCGACATTCCAATTATAATAAGAGTATCACAACAATAATATGATGGTCTTTTTCAAGGATTGCTAATGACTAGTGGGAGAGGTATTCTCTAGGAGATCATGGACCCCAAAAGTATTATGGTTATAGTTTACATCTCCTAAGACATAAGCCAATGAAAATTATACTAGAGGGAGATTATGAGTTGGTACCCTACCAAGTGGGGAAATTATGGGAAGACACTTCTAGCCATGGTTACAACATAGTAGGAGCTTTTAGGTATTGGGGATGATAGATATCATATTTTCTAATAGGATCTAGGTGGATCATTCCAACATACGGTAGAATATGACAAAGCAAGAGAGAAAAATTAAGAGGAAGAAGAAGGCACATTGGCAGAGACTCTTCTTGGGAGACTAGTAGTATACAATCTTAAGAAAATTATTGTTGATTGGATATCCCAATTGCTGGGGAAATATTCCAATAACATGTTTTCCTATGAGTATTAGAAGTTAGAGCTTCTACAAGTGGTTGATGGTTTAGAAGATGAAGGCACTAGTAAAAGGAAAGGTAGGAGCATCATAACTCAGGTTCATGATAGTAGATTTATAGTCTACAATTATAGCAGACTGGATCAACAAAAGATTTAGGGAAGTACAACTGGGGATTTGATAGCATGTCTACTAGTGGAACAAGGCAGTGATTATAAATTTGCAATGGGTTACCAGATGACCAAGCTTATTCATTTCCTTACAATTTGATTAGAGTACAGTATAACATGATATGACAACTAGCATAATGGCGTTTAGATTTTACTAGGCGAAGGGGGAAACAAGCAACTTAACATGGAAAATTATTTCAAAGTTCTCTAAACCTTGTTTGAATACAAATAGTAACAATTTTACCATATGATATATACTCGAGGAAGTTTTGTGGAGTGGAGCAAGGAATCTACTTTCAGCTTAGAGATATGAGTATGCCACGAGCATTGGGTAAGGAAAGACAAATGATGGAGGTTGAGCTAACATGGGAAGAGATTTCATAGTAGATTAATCCATGGAGGGAGCATTGGATGACAAAAAAAAACATAGAGGTATCATGTTTCCATCTACATTTACAACCATATTTCTAGGTGGATGAGATCTTTTCCCATGATTATATCTCCTAAATATAACCTCAAGATGATCAAGGGCACTCTCTTATGCACATTCTAGCATGAAAAAGATGTATGCAGACATGAAGAAAATTTTATTTTGGGTAGGAATGAAGTGTGAAATGGTCTATTTTGTTTCCAAGATTCTTGAATGTTAGCGAGTGAAGGCTGATCATCGAAACCCACCAAGACTCCTACAACCACATGACATACTTATGTATAAATCAAAGGCCATTTCAATGGATTTTTTTGTGGGTTTACCACTCGCATAACAAATGCACAAGAACATTTTGGTTGTAGTTGATAAGTTTACCAAAAGTGCCCATTTCATCCAAGGGAGAGACACTTATTATGTTACTGATGTGGCATGAGAGTTTATAAGTGAAATTATCCAGCTACATGGGTTACCCACAAAGATCATTTCTGATAGGTACTCTTGATTTACATCTAATTTTTGGAAAAGTATGTAGTCAAAATTGGGGACTTACTTGAATTTGAGTATTTCATATGATTTGGAAATAGATGGGAATAATGAAATACCAAATCAAGTTATGGAATACATGCTTAGAATGCATGTTATGGATAACTAGAATCAATGGTAAAGCTACCTACCATTGGTAAGGTTTTCCTACAATAATGATTACCACAATTCAATCGGGATGCCTCCTTAGCAAGCTCTATATGGGAGGCCAAGCATGACATCGTTGAGTTGGAAAAGGTTGGAGGACAGAGTAATAGTAGGGTTGGAATTGGTTTAAGAAAGGGCGGAACTAGTAATCCATCATTCCAAAAATGTTAAAGGATTCATATGATATATAAAAGTGTTATGTCGATGCACATAGGACTGGTCGAAGTTATGAAGTGGGAGACAAAGATTTATTCGTATCCAACCCAATAAGAGTGCCATTAGTTTTGGGAAAGGGATAATGTTGTCACCTCAATTTATAGGACCTTTTTGGATCAAAGATAAAATTGGACCAATTGCTTATTATCTTGTACTGACACCCCACTTGCATTAAAATCATGATGTTTTTCATGTATATATTCTATGACATTATGTTTCTAATGAATCTCACAAACTCGATTGGAGGGAATTGCAGGTCTTAGATGTGGCAACTGTTATGGTTGAATTGTTACAGATATTGGACCATAGGGCTTAACAACTCAGGAATATCTTGGTTTACCAGGCTAAGTTCTAGTGGGAGCAGTATAGCCCATGGTATGCTACCTGGGAGGATGCAAAGACTATACATTGTGACTACCCCTCACGTTTTCACTATTTGTGATGCCCATTTTGGCCTAGATAACTACCTATGTTAATGCCCTATTTGTATTTTCATGATGTTTTGTTTTTTCACGCTATTGACTATTGATGTATTTTAGTTGAATAGATGAACTTATATAAAACACTTGATGGATTATGTTTATGTTGATTAAAGTATTTTATGTATTATTTACTTCCAACATGTTGTTGTATATATAATCATCATGTTATTTATTTATTTATTTTGTTGTTTTGTATATGCTTGGATGAGAACTAACCTACAAATTGTAAGGGACTATATGATAGCCAAATATCCATGTTAGTGATTGGTGGATGTCGAGACATCCAACGAGGAATGGAATGATGTACATTTTTCTATTATATTTTGCATCTGCTTTATATGCATTATTATGACATGGGGTAAGGTGCAAATTGTGGGTGACATGATTTCCTAACTAAGTTATTCAATCACAAGCATATAAAATAATGTCATAGTGTGGTCCATTAGAGGGCGTTGACGCTAGTCCTTGAGGAGGGGTAGGGGTATTTCCCACCATTTAGCCTCCAAGCCTAGAATTGTGGGAGGTTGGTGGTTGACACTTTCCCCTAGATGTGTGATGACGATTTTTATTTTCCTACTGGGGAAGTTAGGTCAATGTCATCGATGCTTCCACCATCTTGTTTCTATCAGTGGTTAGATCAATATAGAAGATGCCATAATATATTGCTATAAATGATCGATAGGATGGGAGAAAAAATAGGTTAAGGAGGACATGAAACTATTGGTTAGTTGGGGACTCTATATGGGAAGTGATATCCTTACTTGATTTACTTTAATTGACTACTACATATTCTCCTCCTTTTGTTATTCCTCATTTTCACACTACTTTGTGATTGCTTATATCTTCTTGAATCTAACTTTGGAACAAAGTTTTATGAAGGAGGGGTGTATGTAGTGCCCACATCCTGACCTTATTAACCTACCTGCTAAATGATTGACTTCTGTGACTAACCCTTATAAGTATTATTAGTATATGTACAAGATATGTGTATGCTAGCTACATACCCATACCTCAAACGAATATTCTAGTATCATATAGCCAATTATGCTAGATGATAAATTAATGGTTCAACTTGATTAGTAAATGAGCTACGATTAACCTTAATCTTGATCAATGATTAAGCTTATGGTGAGCCTTAATTTTGCTTAATATTTAAGCTTGATTAATGCTTACTTAACCCTTAATCCTAACTTATAATTAATAAATTATATTTTAATGTTATTGGTTAATAATTAAATTTATAGGATTCTTACGAATCCATAGGGTAAATTGACACAAAAAAATCGTATTTAATTTTGTATACGGGGATAGGTGGGGGATGGAAAGAGAATTATGGGGGTTGGTGGCATTGCCTTGGGAAAAGAGACATAAGTGTGGGAAAGAGCTTGGGGAGAGGGGAGTATTTTATTTTGGGGGGGCATTCTTATGTGATGTTTGGAAGGAGAACTTACAGGAGAGGTTTTGGAGTGGATAAAGAGGGATTGATTTTGGTGTTGGACACAAAAGAGGTGGTTTCATGGGGATTGCAGAGACACTATGACTGAGATTTGGACTTGGGCTCGGAGGGCTAGGGAACCTATGGAGGTTCCTTTTGCTAGGAAGTTGGATAAAAATTCCTAGTTGGTAGGGTAGCATATTCAGTCAAATGGTCCCAGAAGGAGCACTGCAACCGAGTTGCCGTAACCAATATTCTTCTTGTTGTTTGGTCAAGTTATATAAATTTCCAATAAATGAATTTCTAATATAATTTATTTATTTATTTTATGTTGTTGTCAAATATTATGTTGTTAGATATGTTATTTAAAAAAAATATGTTGTGAAATTATGTGGAAATTTATTCACTATCTTATGACCCCAGACTAGGTCCTTACAATTATATATTTCCATGTAATATCTATGTAGGGATTTTAGTTTATTATTTTTTTACCAAATTTTATATAGAAACTTTCATAATTTATTTACTATATGAAAGAATGGATGAAAATTAAAATTAAATATGAAATTTTGGTTAGATATGGTTTCTAAACACAATCATAAGTCTTCGTGAAAGAAATCAAGGGAAAATTACAAGATTTTGACATAAAAAGATAAGGGAAATTTTAATGTACAAAATTGAAATGAAAACTTGATATCAAAATTCAAAATATCAAAATGATGGAAAAAATTAAAATAGAAGTGCAAGTTTTTTTTTCATAAGAAAAATACCTTTATATTCAAACAATATGAATATACATGTTGCCAACCAAGACTCATTTAATCATGTATGATTGCCCTTCTTTCTATGAAAAAATACCAAAAGAAAAATGACAAGGTTGTAGCCCATTGTTACATTAACTTCTATACATTGTCTTCTTTTAGTTCATTTTACAATCAATCCACATTTTCAGAAGGAAAACTATTCTTTAAATTTTAGGAGAGAACCCTTCAACACAAATTATTATTTAGGAGATATAAGAAGGAAACCTCATTAGAAGTGAAATTCCATGGAGTCCCACTACACCCCATCATCAATTTCTATAACGGACATGGTGCCCACTTGGAGTTCTAGAGCCTCTTTGGAGAGAACATCAATTATGGTGTTCAGTTCCCTAAGGACATGTGTAAAATAAGTCCACTGAAAAGAGTGTAATGCTTCTTGAATGTCAAAAAGGAGAGAGTGTAAAAATAGATATTTTAAACGTCAACCTTTTTATTTTCCCAATCAATAACTAATTTGGAGTCCCCAAAGACATGGAGTTAAAATGGAAATGCACATTGTTGACAAAGAGACATCAACTGAACCAATTGAATCATGGATATTCTCCAAATATATTTACAAACTATGGATGCATACACTCTAGAAATTGAATGCAACTACTAATGAAATATCAACTATTAACATAATGAAAAAAATACATGATGAAGAGATAATATTTAAAGTAAATAATAGGAATAACAAATCTAGATAAAGATAAATTAGCTACAAGCATAACTTATCAACATCCTAACAATAAGAGTTATTGCATTGATTAATAAAATTATGAACTTCATTATAATCAAATATTAAATATTTTTTACACTACGAAGAAATGAATTCTAGTGAAATTTGGTCTCAAAACTGAACCTAGCCTCAAAATTGCAATATAAGAATCTATGTGAAAGAACTTTCTTAATACACAATGTTGAAGAAGGTTGAGTTAAGATGAATTGGTCCATCTACAATGTGGCAATTTTGTTCAAAGCTTTTAAGATCATTTCATTGTGTTTCTTCAACTACTTTGAGGATGATGTATTTCTAAAAGGGATGACATGTAAGAAACATAAATACATATTTAATATAAGATTTACAACCTAGAATTGCTACCCTTAGCATTGATGTGTCTCTTGGGCATTATATAAGGAATATTCTTGGTTGTTTTCAATCATCAATATATCATCCATTCTAACTATATCATTTATGTCATTTGGACATTATATTTATGGAGTCCCATTCATTTTTAATGTGATGGCTTAATTAATGTACTATTAAGTATATGCTACTAGAGTATTCATACCATCCAAAGGGTATCACTATTCGAACATGTTATTATACATTGTCCAATTTGTTTATGGAAGAATCAGAGGGAGAAGATATTGATGATTCCAAGGGACATGATTGGAATTAAAGAGAGACTCGAGAGTAAACAACCCAAAGGAGAAGGAATATAGAGCCACCTATTCATACACAAGCATGTAATTTTATTGTATTGTTCCCTTCTTGCAATAGACACTCCTTTGTTCCCCCTACCTCAAAAAAATGGCTTTGTGAATTCATGTGATTTTCATGTTTGTGCTTTATTGGATGTTAAGTAGATTTGGATTTGGTGTTGTACTTTTTTGAGTAGTAGATATAACATTTTCCATTTAATGATGGTTTTATTTTTTTGATCACCTGTAAGTTTACTTGAAGCTTACTAGATTATTCCTCCTCATCCTCTAGCTCAACTACAATAATATAAATCTCTTTAAGGATGTTGGGTATGTGTTATATTCTTTCCACGACTAGCCCCACGCGCTGTACGTTGCGCCGGGCGCAGCGCCCCGGCGAAATTTTTTTTGGTATGTGGTCCCACTCATATGTGGACCCACCCATGTTTTGTGCATGAGTTTGCACATGGTTTTGGGGTACGATGGTTTTTGACCCCTGGTATTTTGTAGATACGGTCAAGGGAACTACGGTTATGTTCTAATCCAGGGTTAATGGATTGGGGTTTATGTATGCTTTGGCATGTATATAAATGTGTTGTAACACTAAAAGGAATATAATGAAAAATCAAGCTGGTCGTCCCGATTTGGGATCCAGGGGAAAATCTCTGTGTTTATCTGTTTTATGTTTTATGCTCTCGCTATTGTTTATTTTCTGTTATAAGATTCGTGTGTAGAGAATTTCTGTTCAGGGTTAAAACCTACAAATGAGTGATTTTACATAAATTTATCCCTTATTAATTGAAACCCTAGTACTTAAATTTAAATTGAGCATCTCCATAGATGTATTAATGTTAATCCATAGAAAAGCCCCATGATAAGCTTAAAACCCCTTATTAAGCCCTAGATGTTGAGTTATTACATTTACAATCATGTATTGTTGTGTGGGCTAGGCCTTTTCATTATACCTCATTATTATTTTACCCTTTGTCTCGTACATACATAAACCAAGGTGACCTAGTATTAGGATTGCCATATATATCCTTGTATTGTATTCATTGTGAAAGGAGGTTTCACCCTTGAATTGGATTGAATTCATTGTTTGCTTATCATTTTTAAGGCATATGGTTCATTATATTTGGTATCAAAGAATCCAAACCTAATTTTTTGCTAGACAAACAATTCATCATGGAATTTTCACTGTAACCTTTTTCTAGGAAGATTCATACCATGAAACTTTCAGACGATCAAGAGATATCGAAGTACATTGGATCAAAATTTTAGATTCTAGTTTACTATAATTTTGGAGATAAACCCTATGGAAGTTAAGGGTTTGTGAATGGTCGTGAAATCTATTTCAAATGAGTGATCTTGGAATTTTCACTATAATTGTTTTTTGGGATATTTTAGACTATGATTTTTTAAAGAGATTATATAGAGATTTTGGGGCCTAATTGGTAAAATTATAGATTTTGATTCACTACAATTTTGGAGACATACCTTTTGGAAGTTTGGTTTTGTGAATAATCCTGAAATCAGTTTCAAACGAGTGATCTTGTAATTTTTGTCGTATCTTTCTCCTAAAGATGTTTCATACTATGGATTTTTTAGGGATATTGATCCAGGTGGCTACAAACACCCTTAATAGACCAAGAGGGTTGATGATAGGTCAAAGTTCATAGTGGTTGAATGGCTCTCAATCTAGGTTCATATTGAAGTGCTTGTTACCCAAATTCCAACAGTGCGAACGAATCTCCAATTCGAGCCCGTATGGAGAAGTTAGAGCGAGTCAAAGTTTTGGTCAAAGTTGGGCATTGGGCTAGGTTTAAGTGTCCCACAAATTCACCATCAACTGATAGGGAACCCAACTCCTGAAAATGGGTGAAATTGTGGCCTCGTTAATTTTCCCAATGACCCTTATTTTCGTTAAAATCGAAAATAACCACTTTGTTATAAAACAAACAAAAAAATATAAAAATGGGGGTGGCGGGCCACCAGCCCCTCCACCCCACCACATGAAAAAATCATATTACAATGTCAAAAAAATATATATTAAAAATCTTGGGTCGGCAGGCCATGACTCCCGTCAAACCCCGCGGTAACCACCACACTATGTAAACAACATTTGCTACAAACATATCACAATGGGTTGGGTCGGGGTCGTGGGTTGCGAACCCCGCCCACCCAACATGCCATATAAAATGCCACTGTTAATTAATGGTTCCAGTGAGTGTCGAATCCGCCCGACTTAATAACCAGTCAGTATGCCATCAGAACAACAATGAAACACATTTAAAACCAACCAACGACTATTTAAAACAACGCACCTCCAATTTAAGCCAAAAAATATATATGCGATTATAAAATGTGCCCATTTAAAAATTGACTGCCATGTTAATTGGGGGTCGGTGGAGTTGGAACCTCCGACCACCCCACTTCTATATTAATACTTTTCCAACGAACCAAACAGTCCATATTGAGACTTTCGCCTCAAAGTTAATATAATCCCCATCCTTTTCCATTCGACCCCAATGGAGGAGTAGGTCGAGCGAGAAGAAGAGCAGCAGAGGCTGAGCGCGGAGGTCGAGACAAAAATAATGATATTTAATTGCAAGTGTGGAACCAAAAAACCAGGCCAAGGCAGAACCATGATGGCACACTTTTTAAGACAGAGAATCTTTGCATAGAATATTCCTTCGATTCCTAAAAGATTCCATGGGGGGGGGGGTAAAATTCCATTTTGTCATAATGATATGAAGTTTATAGTAATTTTAACCATAATTTCATAGGGAACACGATGGTAAAGCGAGAATGGCCATCTGAGCAACAGATTTTCAGACTCCCCATAGAACAGAATCTTAGGGAATCTTGAGGGAATCAAAAGATTCCTTGAGGCCCAAAACTTACTGAGTCCATTTTTAGCAAAATTTATGTCGTTTTCACACCTCTCGGTGACAAGAGCTTAATGATGATGTTAATTTCAGTAGTAGAGCTCCCCATTTCTTGGCCATTTTCTAGATTGGAGTGACAGTTTTCGATTCTCAAGTGTGGACAGTGGATTCTATGCACCTCGACGCCATGAGTTTGATGGTACAACCAGATTCAGTAGCTGAGCATCCGCTTCTTCAACCAGCGTCAGGGGTTGAGGTATATGCAGTTTGATCATGTGCCTCTTTTTGAGGTGAGATGTATTATGATTTCTAGATCCTTGCTTGATGCATGTGCGGGATCTTGTTTTTGCTTCATATGAGATTATGTCATGCTGATAGGAGGTCCATTATGAGTGAGAGTTCCTATAATAGAACATCTCGTGGAGAGACAAGCCACTCCTGTTGAGGGCACATCCTTGTATGAAAATCATCCATGTACATATTCACATCTTCCAGCACTATATGAAGCGGCCTACCCCATTTTTACATTGGGCTGAAGACGTAGCCCACACTGGATGAACTCCATTATCAACCCCTTGTGTTTGTATGTTGCTAATGGTTTTATTAATTCCATTTTTTACAACATGCACATGTGTTATCTTATGCGCTTTTAAAATTAAATTATAAAAACATCACAGAAGTAAAATATCATGGTTAAATCCGGTACCTTACGGACCCGGATCAAGTGGTATCAGAGAGGTCTTCTTACTGATGTGAATTGCGAGCGTGAACGACGATTGAACGTGCAACAATGGAGGATGGAAAATACATGTAATAGGCCATGCTCAGGATGTCCAAGATGACGAACATGATGTATGAAGCACTATGAAAGATGGGAGAAAGAAGAAGCAGAAAATGATGCTTCATCCACATATTCATTGCCTTGATTGTCTTCTCTTCATTCGAATGAGGAGATTCACTATAGCCTTCAAGTAGATAACGTTGAATTGAAATTATTTCTATGAGAGGAGAAAGAGGATGAGAAGAGAGTGTAGCTTCAGTTGCAAGCAGAAGAGGCATCCTTGGAAGAACTGAAGAGCAATGACCAGAGCCTTCAAGCAAATGATGTTGAATTAAGGAGGCTTCTCCAAGAATATAAAGCAAAGAAGTAGAGGCTACAGCTTCAGCTACGAGCCACGGAAGATGCCTTCGAGGAGTTGAAGCACGAGAAAGGCTTGAAGAAGCCATCATCACCTATTTCTGAATTGACATCTGAGGTAAACAATGTTGATGTTTCTTCAGTTTCATCTTCACATGCTATCATTTCCATGGGAAATGTGGAGATACCCCTTACGTGAATTGGGATGAGACTCATCACCAAGATGGGATACAAAAGAGGAGAACATGGTGTTAATGGCCAAGGTATAACTCAGCCATTGGAGGTTGTGCAAAGACCTCGATTAGTAAGTTTGGGGTACACTGAAGGATGATGCTCGAAGGTGTTAGAAGCTCCCAATGCATGGTTGAAACCATTGGGAAAATAGATTGATGGGAAAACTTCACCATCATCCTATGACAACAAACATTACAGAGAAAGAGCTGAGGCAAGCTCTTGTCACCATGGTTGCACTAGAGACCAACAAGAAAGGTATAACAAGTCTCGATATTCTAGTGTTGATTTTGATTACAAAAAGGTCACTAACAATGGACATAGATCATGGCATCAGAAAACATGTGGTTTTTGTGGATTGCATAACCATGTATTTGTTGAGTGTTAGAAAATAATGGCAGAACAAAGGAGGATGAGGCGTGAAAGGCCTTCTCCATCGCAGGAAAAGAATAAGGTAAAGCAAGTCTAGAGGAAGACGACTCATTGCAGTCTTTGCGACATAAGTGGCCATCAAAGAGCCACGTGTTGGAGGCTCCATCCAGAGCAGTGCCTTGAGGACAAGGTGTCAATGAAAGAACCAATTGAAACAATTTTTCGACAAGCAAATGCGCCATAGAGAGATTACCCATTCACTTTGATAAGTGAGAGATGGTTTTTCTAGGTTTGGTAGTGTGTTTGGCCTTACTTTGTAAATCATGTGTTGCAATTTAAAATGTAAAATTGATGATGTGTTTTCCATCACTTGTGAAGCAACAATGATATTTTGGCCTTGTATTGATAGTTGGGATATTGATTCCATTTGATGTAAACTTGACCATCGAGTATGTTTTATAAACTCATGGCAAGTGTGGGGAGTGCTTCAGTCGTATATTGGTCACTTATTTAAGCATGTAATTTGAAAAATATTGTACGACATGTTTGCAGAAGATGTAGGTGTCGGCTCATCGCTTATGGCTTCGAAGGACAAAGGTGAAGGAGAATGAAGGGTGACCTTTCGGGACACGTGTAGTGCAGAATACAAAGCAACTGTAGATTATGTTCATGATTTTGGTGGACCAAAAGCTCCTAAGTGGGGAGGATTGATCTAGGTGGCCCCAGACACCCTCAGTAGACCAAGAGGGTTGATGATAATTCAAAGTTCAAAGTGGTCGGATGGCTCTCAAACCAAGTTCATACTAAAGTGGTCATCACCCTAATTCCAATGGTGTAAACAAATCTCCAATCTGAGCCCGTATGGAGAAGTTAAAGTGAGTCAAAGTTTTGTTCAAGGTTGGGCAGTGGGTCAGGTTTAAGTGTCCCATAAATTCACCATCAACCGACACAGAACCGAGCTCTCGAAAAAGGGCAAAATTGTGGCCTCATTACTTTTCCCAATGACCCTTATTTTCGTTAAAATCGAAAATAACCATTTTTTTATAAAAACAACAAAAATATATAAAAATGAGGGTGGCGGGCCACCACCCCCTCCACCCCACCGCATGACCAAATCATATTACAATGTATGTATATATATATATATATATATATATTAAAAATCTTGGGTCGGCGGGCCATGACGCTCGCCAAACCCCATAGTGACCACCACACTATATAAACAACATACGTTACAAACATATTACAATGGGTTGGGTTGGGACTGTAGGTTGCAGACCCCACCCACCCAACATGCCATAAGTAATTCCACTGTTAACCAATGGTTATGTTGGGTTTTGAATCCGCCCAACTTAATAGTCGAATTGTCCAGTGGTAGAACCACAACCAAACGCTTTTAAAACCAACCAATGACTATTTAAAACAACGCGCCTCCAATTTAATCCAAAAAATATATATGCGGTTATAAAACATGCCCAGTTAAAAATTAACTACCATGTTAATTAGTGGTCAGTGGGGTTGGAACTCCCGACCACCCCACTTCTATATTAACACTTTTCCAATGGACCAAATGGTTCATATTGAAACTTCCACCGAAAAGTTAATATATATCCCCGTCCTTTACCATTCGACCCCAACATAGGAGGAGGTCGAGCATGAAGAAGAGCACCAGAGGACTGAGCACGGATTTGCAGATAGAAATAATGATATTTTAGTTGCAGGTGTTGAACCGCGAACCAGGCCAAAGCGGAACCATTCTGGAACGCTTTTCAAGATATAGAATATTTGCAGAGAATATTTCTTCGATTCCTGAAAGATTCCATGGGGGTAAAATTCCATTTTGTCGGAATGATATGAAGTTTATAGTCATTTTAACCAGAATTTTGCAGCGAATGTGATGGTAAAGCTAGGATGGCCATCTGAGCAGCATATTTTCAGAATCCCTGTGGAACATAATATTAGGGAATCTTGAGGGAATCAAAAGATTCCTTGAGGCCCAAAACTTGTTGGGGTCCATTTTCAACAAAATTTATGTCGATTTCACACCTCTCGGTGATAGGATCTCAACGGTGATGTCTGATTCAGCAGTAAAGCTACCCATTTCTCGTCCATTTTCTAGATTGGAGTGACAGTGTTCGATTCTCAAGTGTGGACAGTCGATTCTACGCATCTCGACGCCATGAGTTCGATGGTACAACCAGATTCAGTAGCTGAGCATTTGCTTCTTCAGCCAACTTCAGAGGTTGAGGTAAATGTAGTTTGATCATGTGCCTATTTTTTATGTGAGATGTATTATGATTTCTCTATCCTTGCTTGATGCATGTGCAGGATCTTGTTTTTGCTTCATATGAGATTATGTCATGCTAATAGGAGGTCCATTGTGAGTAAGAGTTATTATAGAGGAATGTCTCGTGGAGAAACAAGCCACTCATGTTGAGGGCACATCCTTGTATGAACATATTCCATGTACATCTTTACATCTTCCAACACTATATGAATCAGCATACCCCATTTTGACATCAGGCCCGAAGACATAGCCCACTCTGGATGAACTCTGTTATCAACGCCTTGCGCTTGTATGTTGCATATGGTTGTATTGTTTCCCTTATTTACAACATGAGCATGTGTTATCTTATGCGATTTTAAATGCAATTATAACAACATCACAAAAGTAAAAGATCATGGGTAAATCTGGTACCTAACGGACCTAGATCAAGTGCTATCAGAGCGGTCTTCTTGCTGAGGTGAATTGCAAGTGTGAACAACGATTGAATGTGCAACAATGGAGGATGGAAAATACATGCATGAGGCCATGCTCAGGATGTCCAAGACGATGGACATGATGTATGAAGCTTATGAAATATGGGAGAAAGAAGAAGTAGAAAGTGATGCTTCATTCACATATTCATCGCCTTCATTGTCTTATCATCATTCAAATAAGAAGATCCACTATAGCCTTTAAGAAGATAACACTGAATTGAAAACACTTCTACGAGAGGAGAAAGAGGATAAGAAGAGAGTGCATCTTCAATTGCAAGCAGCAGAGGCAGCCTTGGAAGAACTAAAGCACAACGACTAAAGTCTTCAAGCAAAGGATGCTGAATTAAGGAGACTTCTCCAAGAAGATAAAGCAGAGAAGCAGAGGCTACAACTTCAACTACGAGCCGTGGAAGAGGCCTTAGAGTAGTTGAAGCATGACAAAATCTTGAATAAGCCATCATCACTTGTTTCTAAATTGACATCTGAGGTAAAAAATGTTGATGTTTCTTTAGTTTCATCTTCACATGCTATCATTTTTGTGGGAAATGTGGAGATACCCCTTATAAGAACTGGCATGAGAATCCTCACCAAGATGGGATACAAAGGAGGAGAAATTGGCATTAATGGCCAAGGCATAACTCAACATTGGAGGTTGTGCAGAGACCTTAATTAAAAGGTTTGGGGTACACTGAAGGACAACACTCGAAGGTGTTAGAAGCTCCAAATGCATGGTTGAAACCACTGGGGAAAGATATTGATGGGAATACTTCACCATAATCCTATGACAATGCACATTGCAGAGAAAGAGTTGAGGCAAGCTCTTGTCACCATGGTTGCGCTAGAGACCAACAAGAAAGGTGTAACAAGTCTTGATATTTTAGTGTTGATTTTGATTACAAACAGGTCGCTAACAATGAACATAGATCATGGCATCAAAAGGTATGTAGTTTTTTTGGATTACAGAACCATGTATTTGTTGAGCGTTGGAAAATAATGGCAGCACAAAGGAGGATGAGGCATGAAAGGCCTTCTCCATCGCAGGAAAAGAAGAAGGAAAAGAATGTATAGAGCAAGAAGACTTATTGCAGTCTTTGCGACAAAAGTGGCCATCAAAGAGCCACGTGTTGGAGGCTCCATCCAGAGCAACACCTTGAGGACAAAGCATCAGTGCAGGAACCGGTTGAAACAATTGTTTGACAAGAAAATGCGCCACAGAGAGATGACCCATTCACTTTGATAAGTGAGAGATGGTTTTTCTAGGTTTGGAAATGTGTTTGGCCTTACTTTGTAAATCATGTGTTGCAATTTAAAATGTAAAAGTGATGATGTGTTTTCCATCACTTGTGAAGCAACAATGATATTTTGGCCTTGTATTGATTCCATTTTATGTAAAATTGACCACCGAGTATGTGTTACAAACTCATGGCAAGTGTGGGGAATGCTTGGGTCATAGATTGGTCACTTAGTTAAGCTTGTAATTTGCAAAATATTGTACTACAGGTTTGCAGAAGATGCAGGTGTCAGGTCATCACTTATGGCTCTGAAGGTCAAAGGTGAAGGAGAATGAAGGGTGACCTTTCAGGACACGTGTGGTGAAAATGAGGTACAAAGCAGTTGGCGAGCCCTGGTATTGCACCAAGAGTGCTACAACACCCATGGGCTACCCTAATTTACTTTATCAACCCGGGGTTTGTAAAAACTTGGAGGTAACAATGCTATATACATAACAGATGCATTTTGTACATGTCATCCTCTTTTGCTTTACGAAAGGGTGCTATTTCTTAAACTATGATAAAAACTAAAAATTAAATTGCTGGAAGGAAATGATAGAAAGGAAACTAACTTAATTGCTTAAAAGAAATGACAAAAATGAAACTAATTTAATTTGCAGAAAATAAATGGCAGAAAGGAAACTAATTATAAACCAAAACTAACTTGGCAAAACGGCTAAATGCACTCTGCTTATCCTATGGTCTATCTACCATGCTTCTAACCATGCAACTAAACTATCCATGACTTAATTCTGATTTAAAAAGTGTGATTTGTAGCTTGGAGGAGAGAAAAAGGGCTAAAGAGGCTAATGGAGGGCTTAACACATGAAATGAGGCTTAGAAGTGGAAAGCGGGGGTTTAAACCAGATTAATACTTTAGTATAGCGCAAAAGGCTTTGGAGCAGAATAACTCAAAATATGTGATGGCGGAGATGCGATGTGGATGTGGGACCAATATCAGAATAGCAATATCACGAAGTTGGAGTGGTAAGAATTAAAGGGTATAGGCTAAATAATGCGCTGTGGGGTGGTAAAAACTGTGATTTGCGATATGCGATGTCGCAGTATCGCAATTGGAAAAATAAAACTGTAAGTGTTAATGAAAAAAGGGAAAAGGTTGCGAAGAGCGATTTGCGGGGTGGTAAAAACTGCGATCTGTGATATGTGATGTCGCAATATCACAATTGGAAAAAAAAATTGTGGTAAGTTGTAAAGGAAGAACTAAACATTACGATTTGCGGTTAGTGAAGTACGATAGCGGGGATTTCAAGGAGGAAAGGCGAAAGTCGTGTTTTAATGATTTTCAAACATTTTTGCATTAAAATGATTAAAGCAACCGTAACCAATAGAAAAAAAGGAATAAGGCATCAAAATGGTTTAAGTGATGTTAGGGAAAAAGGTGGGTGCAACAGTTGAAAATAAGCATAAACAGGAGGGAATGGAGGCATAGAAGCAAGGTTTAGAGGCGTAATGCAAAGATGGAAATAGTGAGTAGAAATCAATGTTTTTGGTCTGTGGGAAGGTATACCCTGCTCAAACTCTATTGACAGAGATGAGAGGGGGAGGCTTGACCACATCTTTTGGAGTTTTTCATCTATTCTACTACTCACAAACAAATGAAAAACTACAACATCCTACTGAAATAAAAACTAAACAATAATTTGAAGCATAAATGAAATTATTAGAAGAAGAGCTAATGAAATGACAGAAAGCAAAGAACAAGTACAATTGAGAGGCTAAGGTACGTGGATTGGGCCCAAACCCACAAGCCTAGCTCTCTGAAACTTAAATCAATAAAAATGAAACCAGTATGCTCATTTCATAAAATAATAACCTCATACATCTCTGAAAGTTTGATCACTGAAATAATAAAAAACTCAATAATTTGCAACAAAGTTTCCACTAGAATCGACTGGAATTGACTATCTCTTCCTAGCTCTAACTTTACTCTATTTATTTTACAGGGCAACTACCAATAGCTCCCTTGAAAAATGGTGACTAAGTCCACTTAACTCCCAGTAAACAAAGATTGAGTGCTCTCCTCTTTGAGTTGCTTGGATGCCTCTGGGATTCGAATTGCTAGGGAGAATCCTTGGGATCCTTTGGCTACCTTTGGAGTTTGAATTGCTAGAGAGAATCTGTGGGATCCTTTGGCTGCCTTTGGAGTTTGAATTGCTAGAGAGAATTTCTCGGATCCTTTGGCTGCCTTTGAGAGTTAAGGAGGGTGGACAATCCTCCTATAATTTCTCCTTGTTGTCTCCTCCAAGTCTTTATGATAAAATCCTTATAAAAAGGCTTAATAATTCATGATTTTCTGCACTCAACCTCATATTAGGCACCGAGAGTATGTTAGCCTTAATCACCACCTATAGTAGCATCATAAAACCAAATAATAATAAAAGTGCAAGAAAAACATATTTAAGAAGGCAAAAAGGTGACCATTAACCCCTCCAAATATGTCTAATGATGGAGCTCATCATCACCCCCCTACTGAATGGTTGCTCATCCTCTAAGCAACTAATTCTCCTCCTGCATTTCCTTTAAGGCTTTAACAGCCCCCCTGATATGATGATGATGAAGTGTGGGAGTTTCCCCAAGGGGGTAAAAACCATTATTCTTTTTTGCATTCTCCGATTCTCTATCTTGTGCATCTGTGTCCTCTTCATCATTCAGCCCCAACAACAAAGGTGGGATGAGCTTTAGTCCCAACCATTGGATATTTTTGGCCTGCATGGCCCACTTGTATAATGGTGCCATTTCTAATGCACCCCTCAGTATTTCTAGAGTATGGTACTCCCTGTTCTTGAGGCTGTGAGGGAGGTTGTTCCATCTCCTCTGGTTGGCCATAATTCACTCATCTTCTATATGCCTAGAAATATCATCAAAGTGGCCGATTACCTATGTTTGAGCCTAAAGGTAGATTTCAACTAGTGCAGGGTCCTTTTCAATATCTCGACAGTTAAGGATGACTCCTCTTGGGCTGATAATTATGGTCTGATATATAGGGGTTCTCTAGTTCTTCTTCCCATGACCCCCCATATCTCTTTTTCTCTAGTGTCCTCATTCACCATCCAAGCTACTAGAGCCATCAGCTACATATCCCCCATTATAGGATTGGGGTCACAAATATCTAGATTTGTCAGCACAAGGTTATGCACATAAAACTCTGCGATCTTTGCCTGATCAACCATGTTAGCTTGCTTGTAGAAATTCATGAATTTTCTACAATCTTGGAAAGGTAGTGATCCATGAGAGGCTAGAGTTTTGATTTGAAACAGAAGCCATTGCTCCTTGAGTTACACAACATATGAGTCAGATGGGAATATGTGTTGAAGGGCTTCTATGCATAAGTCTGCATGGTGGCTACTTGCTCCCCTTTTTTCTGCAATTTCTCCTTCAGTGCTACATTCTCTGCATGTGCCTTCTGCAACTGCTCCTTCAAAACTATTTCTTCAATTCTTTCCTCCTCCCTTGGTGATTCTTCAATGATAATTGGGTTCATGGGAGGAGTTTCTGGCTCTCTCTAACTTATCCTCTAACTCTTGTCAGCTTTGATATACATATAGGTCTACCTTTTTCTCTTTGCGCTCATAGGAGCTAAGGTGGCAACTACCTCTTTATGTGGTGTTGTGTTGTGAGTCTGCTTCTTGCCCACTTTCTGCTATCTCTATGACTTCTATGGCCATCTCTTCTATTTTTCCTTGGCCCTTTGGCTCTTCCTCTGCTTCTTCTTATTACTCTTTTGGTTCTTCTTCTGGCTCTTCTTCCTCTACTGGTTCTTCTTCTGGTTCCTCGTCTTCTTCTGGTTCTTCTTTGTCTTCTCTAAGGCTAGGAGTGGAATCTTTCCTTGTTTAGGTTGATATAAAAGCTTCTCTGCTCATATTTACAAGAGTGGAGCAGGCCATGGGTAGGGTAACATTGTTTTGTTGTTTCCGCTGCATGTTGTCCCAAAATACGTGGCTGAGGCTCACTTTTGTTGTGTTGTAGGCTTTTGTCAGTCTCTCTCCCTTAAAAATTTTTAATTTACTGGTTTGGATGAGACGTGCCCTTTTTATTATTATACTGCATGACTACTTCTAGAGTGCTTATGTAACTCGGCCTTAGCTCCGGTTTTCGTTAGAGACCGCTGTTTCCTTCTCTCCGTTAATTCCTGATGGACTGTGTGTTTCCTCCCCTCATTCTTCTCAACTCCATTTGATTTAAATTCTTTTCTTTTGCATGCCCAGGTGGTGTGAATTTTTAGTGCTCACTAGTCATACTTCACGATGGTGGCCAAGCTAAATGGCCACCTTTCTGCCCCTTAAACTCTAAGTCTGTAAATTTAATCATTTATGCCTATTATCGATGCATAGCAAGGGGTGAGAAGCTATACTTAAGCTTACTTTTTGTTATTTCCAAGGCGTTTGCAGGAGCTGGATTGAGGAGACAAGACTTCTAGATGTCGCGTTCTTTACTATTTTCCTGTTCTCTGAGTGAGCATCTTTTTGAATGAGCAGCTCTCTGAGTGAGCTGTTGATTTTTCCTTGTTGTTTCTTCATGTTCAAGATGTTGCGTGGGGATGCTCTAGATGCCATGGGTGGCACTCATGTCTTGCATGGGGTCTGCTTTGATAGCTCCTCTTTGCTTTCCTTTGTGGTATGTGAACAATTTTGTTTTTTAAGGAACTTCCTGATGTTCGTAGCAGTTTGTGGCTTGCTTTCTTTCGCCACGTTGTGCTCAGGAATGGAGGAATATGGTGTATGGAGGTGATGGCGGAAGTTATGAAAATGAATGGAGTGAATGATGGTATGGATGGTAAAATATAATAAGGGAAAAAGTAGATGAATGCTTCCATGTGTTTCTAGAAACCATTAACAACATGTAAAACAACAAACACATAAAACACAAAGGTGTAAATGTATTTTTTGTTTTTGTTTTTTGTTTTTTTCTTTTTTTTCTCTCTTTTTGTTTTTTTCTTTTTTTGAAAGAAAGTGGGCTGCCTCTATGGAGGTTTTCAACGAACATACTTGTCTTGGGCGCCTCTGAGAGGTTTTCACCCATGGATCTTTATTCTCTCTGTTTTTTTTTTAGAGCAAGTGAGCTACCTCCACCGAGGTTTTCAACCCACAAGCTTGTCTTGGGTGCCTCGGAGAGGTTTTCACCCATGGATGATTTTTTTTTTTTTTTTTCCCAAGACGTGTGGGAAACTCTATGGAGTTTCCCATCACATATGCCTCTCTGCTTATTGAATTTATGAACTCTACCCTTGACAAAGGCTTCTTGTAAATTTTCAGTTTGTGACCATTGACAAGCAAGGGGATTCCTTCCTCATCTATGGTTTTGATTTATCAAAACATTTTTCCACTGTGTAAGGTCCTAACCATCTTGTCATTAGCTTGCCTTTGAAATCTTTAAACCTTGAATCATACAACAATGCCTAATCTCCATCCTTGAAGGTCTTTTCTTTGATGTTCTTCTCATGCCAAACCTTCCTTTGCAACTGAACTACCTCCATGTGAATAAGTTCTTGAATTTTGAACTCATCCAATCTATTTAGTTGCAAAAACCTCTCTTTTTGGGCATTCAATAGATCTAGATTTAATTTAGCTGCCATTCTTAAATTATTGAACTCAAACTCAACTAAAAGTAGAGCCTTCTTACCATAGACTATTTCATAGGGAGTGAATCTTGTTGTCTTCCAAGTAGTGTTGTAGGCCCAAGTAGCTTCTACCAATCTGTCTACCCAATATTTTTTGTTGCTTCTCACAACCTTGGTGGAGAATCTCTCTAAATCTCTGTTAGTTACTTCTACTTGGCCATTCGCCTGAGGGTGATAGGCAGAGAAGTTCTATGCTTAATATTGTGCTTCCTCAAAATATTCTCAATGAGGTGAGAGGTGAATTGTGCTCCCTGATAAATGACTATTTCTCTGGGGTATCCAAACTTGTAAAACAAATTCTCCCTCAGAAATTCTACTAGTTTCTCCTCGGTTGCTACCTTCACTACTTTTGCTTCAGCCCACTTTGTCAGGTAATCAGTGCAGACTATGATATACTTCTTTTGTCCGGATAGTGGATCTATAGGTCCAAAAAATTCCATGCCCCACTTATCAAATGGTTCAAGAGCCACCTGAGGGTGTAAAGGAATTTCATCCCTTTGTGTGGGTTTCCCCATCCTCTGACACTGGTCACACCTGATGGTGTATCTTCTGGAATCTTGATGAAGGGTAGGCCAATAGTATCCTGCCTGCAAAACTTTGTAGGCAATTCTCTTTACAGCAAAGTGGCCTCCACATGGGTTGTCATGACATGGAGAGAGGATATCAAAAACTTATTCCTCCCTCACACATATCCTTAGGATTTTATCAGGGCCTAACTTGAAAAGGTTCCCCCCAATCCATGTGAAAGGGGCGTTTTTTCTGATGATTCTGCTCCTCTCCCTGAATGAAATATTGGGAGGGAGTTTTATAGCAACCAAGTAGTTGGCTATATCAGCAAACCATGGTGAGAGTGCTGATATAATAAAGAGATGCTCATCTAGCAATTTGTCATCCATCATTCCTTCTTCAACTGCAGGGAGAGTTAATTTGGACAAAAAATCTGCAACAACATTCTCCTTTCTAGGTTTATCAACAATAGTCAAATCAAATTGTTGCAAAAATAACAACCATCTAATTATTCTAGCATTAACATCCAGTTTTTTCATGAAGTACTTGATGGCTACATGGTCAGTGTGAACAAAGGTCTGATATCCAGTTACATAATGCCTGAATTTTTTCAAAGCATGGACAATGGCTAACATCTCCTTCTCAGTAACAGTATAATTCAACTCACTTTGGACAAATTATTACTAATGAAATAAATGGCATAAGGGATTTTGTCCTCTAATTGTCCTAATGTTGCCCCTACAACTTTGTCGTATGCATCAGTGTGGATGTGGAAAGGCAAAGTCCATTTTGGACCTCGTAGGATGGGGGCAGTAGTCAATTGTTCTGTTATGATCTCGATAGCCTCTTGATAAGGACCAAACCAAATAAACTTAGAATCCTTGGACAATAACCCAAATAAAGGAGAAGCCATCTTGCTGAATCTTTGATGAACCTTCTATAGTAACCAGCGAAGCCTAAGAAAATCCTAACATCTTTATGCTTTTGAGGAGTAGGTACCCTTTTGATGATAGTGATTTTGTTCGGGTCTACCTGTATTCCTGCTTGGGATATGGAGTGTCCTAATACAACCTCCGCTTTCTTCAGGAATTCACACTTTTTTGGGCTCAAGGAGTGTTACACAATATTTTTTCACCATCCCTGCAATCCCCATCCCGAACATTGGAGGACGATTTCAGTAGCTTCTGTGTATTTTCATACCTTACTATAAGTGTCATTGCATCCTTTGGCATGTCAAGAAAATTTCCTCTATTGATCATTCCTCAAGCAGACTCTCAAAAACATGTGATTTTGGGTCGGCGCTAGTAGGCAGTTATGGCCTCGCGCCCATAGAGAAATTAACATTGGGCCCTACACCCATTGGCACTCTATCTCAGTGGGGCACCCGCACCGAGTTGTTTTTGGAATTTTTTTTAAATAGAAATGAAGTTTCCATGGATAACAACTTCGTGAGCGGAGTCATCATGGTTTTTTCGACTGAATAACGTCGAAATCCTCCCTTTGGCTTCTTGTTTCCTACAATTGTGCAACTCCCCAAAGGGATAGGACCTCTCTTCCACCTTATGAGGGATCCCAAACCACTCCCTGCTCTCCTAGAAATACTTCCTTCTCACATTGTTTCAACTAGTTGAACAATCATTACTATAGTTAGTGTGTAGAATAAGGCAGAGAGGAATCCATTGTTGAGAGAGATTTTAGGCCCGTTGGCTCATCAAGGTCAATCCCCGACGAATGCTTGAGACATGCCCAACTGAACCCATCGAAGGAGGCTACAATGTCAAGGCATTAAGGTTGTAAACTCATTTTCTCTATCATTAATACATGAATGATTTTTTGGTTCAGATTTTGTGTTTAATTATATGCAAAATGTTTGATTCTCCTTGACTAATTGAATAGCTATAAATGAAAGTATGTTTTCGTATGTTGTCACCATTCACTTGATCTTTGTGCAGGTACACGGACATTATCACTGAAGGACCGCGACGTGTGAAGATAAAGATTAGAGATTCTCTATTGCAAGCTACGACGAGAGCGTTGGACCAAGGTAGGTCATCTATCCCAACTCATTTTTCATTTATAAGCTAGGAGTTTGAAAGTCCAACTTGTTCCCTTGTTGCTAGACCCACCCTAGGGCTAAAGGAATCGCCTCTGTCTGTAGAGGGGATTTACTTGCTCAACAATTTGGCAAACATACTAGGGATCAATGTGTTTGTCATCTCTCGTCGTTCGTCTAGTATTTTGCTTGTATGACTGTTTCCAGCCATCATACTTAGTCTCAGAGTGTTGAGTCTGGAATTTTTTTAGTGGTTTTTTATCCTTCCCATAGTTTTCTATCTCGGCGTAGTTTTTTCCCTTACAGTCATGCCGATTGGCGCCTGCTGCCTGTTTTACAGGTGTGCCTTCCCCTGTTCAGCGCGGATTACAGCTGAAAAATCACGCTGAATCCTGTAGGTTTGGATTTTGGATTCTTCCCTGAGTTTTTCCAATGTGTCTTGCCTCTAGTTGGGTTTTCCCCTCTGAATTAGACCATTTGAGTTACTTTGACTTCTTTGTCTCATTATTCTCAGTTGTTTTCCCCTCATCTGATTAGTGTGGTTCGTCATCCTAGGGTTTCTAGGTGTCTTTTGTTGCTTGTTCGGCTACCTCCTAATTGAGCCTTCTAAGTTGAGTCAGAGTCAGTTTAGTCTTTCATCTTTTAAGCTTTTTGACTGATTGTTTGATCTTTTCTTTCAATTCTACGTGTCGTTGGGTCGTCAAACTGTCATCTTGGTGTTCGTTTGACCTTCCCTCTATCACCCTGAGCATAGATCACATTGCTCACTGAGTCAATTTGAAAGTATTCTTTTGCATGAAGGAATGTGTATTTGTTTTGAGTGTGTTTTACGATCGCATTGGATTGGTCTCTTTGTTTTTTATCAGTTCGTTCGAGTGACTCAAAACTAGTATTCATTTTGTCTTTTAGTGTAACAATGCATTTTTCTTCTTATTCATCTAAAAGAACAAAATTTGCATTCTTTCTCTTAGGTTTGAAAATGAAAAACGTTATTTTGCATTAGTAGCTTTTAGTGACCAAGAAAAGATCTTTTCGTTTTCTGCTTTGGTTGAGTTACAAGCATTATGAAAAGTTCTTCTTGTATTCGATTTATTACTACTACGTTGTGAACTACTATCCCTCTCTTAGCTAGCTATTCATCGAATTAATTAATACAAAAGGCACCGGAACAGAAATGTTCCCGCGGTGTGGTGAAGGCATTGTATCTTAAATACCACAAACTTACCGATTACAACATATTTAACCATCCATCATTGACATTCTGGAGGCTCCGACCACTTTCTGTAGAATGTGGTCCATCTTAGGCAATGGATAATTATCTTTTAAAGATGCTCTATTTAAGTTTCTGAAATCTACACACAACCTTATTTCTCCATTTTTCTTTCGAACAAGAACAAGGTTTGCTACCCATTCTGAGTATCTCAATGGCACAATTATTTTGGCCTTCAACAGCTTCTTGATTTTTTTTTCAATAGAGGGAAGCAACAGAGGATTTATCTGTCTGAGCTTCTGCTTATAAGGCTTCGCACCTTCCCTCAAAGGAATTTTATGTTGCATTACATTAACATCAAAAGTTTTAAGGTCTTGATAAGACCATGCAAATACATCCTTGTATGACTGAAATAATTTCAAATATTTTCTTTTGTATTCCTCTGAAACCTTCTTAGATAATCTTACAATTTTGGGCTCAGCATCAGTGCCCAAATTCAAGTCTTCTACTTGATTTTCTTTTACTATTTTATTATGCTGCAATGGAACATCATTTTTGTCAAATAATATTTCTAGAGGCACCAGCCCTCTAGGTATTATGTTTCATTTCAGCTGCAGCACTTTATTACCTGCTACTTTTTCTTCCCATTTGTTTTCTGAAATATTTTCGGCTTCTTCCTCATCATTATCATCAATCTCCATATTAGAGAATTTTCCCACTGTCTCCAGAAATCTCTTCATTTGTTCATCATATTCAAATACCTGCCAATGTTTAACATTATCTGGGATTGATGGTTTGTATCGTACTTCAATTTCATAGACGAAATGTGCTAGCAGCCACAGCAAGAGAATCTGCCATTCTATTCTGCTCCCGGGGCATGAACTGTATGTTAAAGGCTGAGAAGAAATTCTCCACCATGTCCCAAACTTCATTTCTATATGCCCTCAGCCGAGGATGCTTGGTTTGACATTGATTTCGGACCTGTCTCACCACCAGCTTAGAGTCTCCCATGACTTTTAAATTCTGGATGCCCATGTTTCTAGCTGTTTGCAATCCCAATAAAAGTGCTTCATATTCAGCTACGTTATTGGTAGCCTCATACTCCAATTTAAAGGACAGTGGGACCCATTTGCCTGTAGGAGAGATTAATAACACCCCAGCTCCATTGCCTTCTCTTGAATTTGCCCCATCAAAATGTAAAGTCCAGATTCCAGCTTCATAATTTTCTGAAGGCCGCTCATCCTTAATTTTGAAGGAGGATTCATGCACATAATTTTGATCTTCTTCTAGCATAAAGCATGAAAAATTTCCTTCTTTACTATAGACTGGTGAATTTTCAGAGTTATCAGCCTTAGTAACTACCTTGACAAATTTAGTCTCTCTGTATAACCTCCTCTCCTGTCCACCAAAAACTGGGATGGTAGCATATGTTAAATCCAGCTTAATTTACCCAGCAATTTTTGTACCCCAGGACCTTGACAACAACATGCCAAAGCGGGCTGGGATATCAGCCACCACAATGTCCATGACCACACTCTTTGCTGGAATTTGGGCCAAATTGACCACTAAATCTTTAATCATCCCCAAGCATTTGACTCTTTTGGAATCAAATGAATAAAGGTCTTTATATGGGCGTGTGATTTGCAGTCCTAGTTGTTCCATGAGGGATATAGGCATAAGATTATGGGAAGCCCCAGAATCTAACATACAATTGTGTAACAGCAGGTCATGAATAACTAGAGACACATAAAAAGGAGGAGTAGAAGGATCTACTTCCTCAACATGTGGGCCAAAGACTACCATGGGTCTTTCTTCTTGAAGGTTTAAGCTATCAGGCACAATTGATATTTCAGGAGGGAGCATAAAAGAAGTAACTTGAGACTGATATGCATGTTGTTTTAGCAACTCAGTCAAGGGGACTGGAATTTTAATTTTCTCAAGTTCTTTTTGCAAACTAAAAGCAGGAGGGGGATTTTCTATCACAACTTCTTTTGACTCTTTATTTTCAGCTGAAAATTTAATTTCTTTTGACACGGATTCATCATTAGGAGGACTGACTACTTTTGAAGAAGAAGGAATCTGGTCATTAGGCTGCAAGGGAGTATTTAGAGGACTCTTACCTTTTTCTGTGTTTCTCTTTGTTGCTGATCCCTTCTGAGCAAGTACCTCCTTCTGAGGTGGCTCCTCTTCTTGATCTTGAGTTCGGGTCCTCTTCCTTGAAGATCTGAGATCATATTTTCTATTGAAGTGTGCTTGCATGAAATCAGCAAATTGTTTACAATAATGATCAATCTCTTCTTCTTCTTCTTCTTCTTGCAATGGGCATTCCATTTCATCATTGTTTGAGAAAGCAAGATTTGAATCTTCTAGTTCACAAGCAGCATCTTCAGTGGAGTCATCTACTGAGCCTTCCAGGTACAAGGGATGCGGTACCTGATCTTGCTCTTTTGCTTCTCTTGGCAATATCTGCAGAGGTGGATTTCTATATTGAGGATTGTAACCTCTGTGTTGAGCATTATAAAAATTCTTGGGAGCTGGTTTCTTTGCCTCCAATTCAAGCTTGACCATCTTCTTAATCATCTTGCTTATCTCATCCATTTTACCTGAATCCTTCTCCTGGTTAGAGAAGGAAACTTCTTCTTTACCCCTCCTTCTAACATCCTGTTCAGCCTTCCCTTTTAATTTTCCAGAGGAAGCAAAGTTAGCTTCCAATTCAAGAGCATCCGACTGAGCATCATCTAGGGTGGCAAGTTTTCTCTCCCTGAGGGAGAAACCGAAATCTGAGTCAAAATCTGTAATGAAAACAACTTTTGCAGCGTTCTGATGAGGTTTCATATCTGCAGGAAGATTTAGATATAACTTATTAAATCTCTTAATAAACTCTGACACCCCTTCATTATGTCTCTTCTTGAGTGTATTGAACTCAGTGAGACACTGTCCATGATCTTTCTTTTCTCCCCATTTCCTAAGAAAAGTATTCTCCATGTCATCCCAGGTGGTTACTGAACGGTTTCCCAATGTCTTGAACCATTTTCTGGCTTCACCATCCAAAGATTGCACAAACAATCTCAAGACCGCATCCAAATGTTCAACATTAAGGTTCTCTGCAAAGGAGCAGAAAGTCTCAAGATGTTTCTGAGCATCAATTTCATTTTCTCCATTAAATCTAGGCAGAATCTTCAAATAATCCTGTGGCATATCATTTAGCACTTGTGGCAAGGCCAAGGGAGCATATTTGTTCAAGAGAAAAGCTGGTACATTAGCCATTGGAGGAGGTAGGGGTTGTGCAGTAATTTGATGTACAAATGAAGGAAGAGGAGTATGAATAACAATAGGAATATACTGTACAGAAGCTTGAGGTGTAGATGGAAACAATTCACGATTAACAGGGGCTACTTCTGTAACTTCTTTAACTTCCTCAGCCTCAAGGGTAGGATGAAAGTTCACTTTAGCTCTAGCACTTCCCCTTGGTGGGCTATCTGAGTAATATTCGGGATTTTCTTCTGGAATTTCTTGAGAAGAAGAGGATGGATAATCTTCTACAGAATGTTCAGGGACTTCAGCACGGGCTGATTGTCTTTCTTTCCAACTTCTTCTATGAATAATATTCTCTGGGTCAGATACAGAGGATGTCTTTAACTTAGAGGAATCTGACCTCAAATGTGGCTTTCGAGGAGCCAGGACTACCAATAGATTTATCAAATAAATAACAGTGGAGTCGCCAAGGTGAGAGATACGCAACTCTTCAACTCTCTGTGCTCACCTGATTAGAGAGTGAATATGATTTGTCGAGGCCCAGGGAAAATGATTTTATTGAATTCGTTCCCCGACAATGGCACCAGAAAGATGTTGTAGACAATTTTGTCATCCCCTAGAGACAGCGTAGAGTTGCTATAGACCAATGCCTAGGACATCTTAGCATAGCAAGGAGCTCATAATATATCTTGGGTTGTCAATCCAAAAGCTCTCTTACTATCTCTTGTAAAACAAGGAAATTAGTTTAAATGGAACCAAACTCTCTCAGAAGCTGATACAAAGATAAGAATAATGTAGGAACAGCATGCAAAACTCCAATACAAAAGCATCAGATAGTTAAGAGACAACTTACTGCAAAGAGGGCCAGTTCAAATAGTATGCCACAGAAATCAAATATCAGAAAGTGGATGCAGTGAGGAAAACATGAAGGAGACACTAGTTAACATGAGGCTGATACCCAGATACACAACAGAACCACATATGGGCTTATCCAACTAAGAATCCATACATGACAATGGCGTTTTAAAAGCACCCTCCTCGAGTAACTAATATAGCAGAAAATATGAATGACATGAACATGGAACAATATATCATGACTAGGCCTATTTAAAGCGCTTGACTAATCCAAGTATGGGCACCAACTAGGATGAATCCTTACTTAAGATCAGTGAGCCACTCGCATTATAGAACATGATACAAGAAGATAAATGCAATGAAATGAGATATTATATTAACACATAAGAAAATATTACATACTGTGGGATACCAAAGACCAGAATCCTCATTATAGTTATAACTCCTCCTCACTGAGACCCTACGGGCTCTGAGCCTTCATACAAAAACTTTACAAGATGTATACAAAGCCTTTCACTGCACAGTTTGCTGATAGAAATCTGGAACCCTTACAATGTTTTTCTTCTGGAGTTTTATAGGAGAGGTAGAAAACTCTAGAGAACCAGGTAGATGATGCACATTTAATTATTTGATTTGAAACAAAGTGGCAGAAACATTCGCGCCCATACTGTTAAATGACTAGGTGGTATTATCTTGTACTTTGAGATCTGCCTGCTAAAATAAATGCACTGGAGCAAATATTTTCAGGAACGCAGTATAGGGGTAAATCTTCACGAACATTCTGCACTTTCCTGAAGAAAACTCAGCCAAAGTAACACCTTGAGAGTATTGCTTCCTGTACATTATACTCTCTGCCTTTAAATGCCTGAATTTGAATTTGAAACCTTTCATGTCGGACATTGAATTCATTGCTCCTTCATTAATAATTTGCTGCTGCTGCATTAATGTTTTCATCCGTAAAATCTTGGTTTGGAATGGCTCTGGAGGTTTGGATAGATTTTGAAACTTTCTGTTTTAATGAGTGTCATGTCATGGCAGCTCCCCGGGGCTTCCCTTCATAAATTTGTCTCTAAAAAATTATCTTTGGAAGAGGCCTCGGCTTTTGTAGTGGAGGCGGTAATTAATGGCGATTTTCTTCCTCCCGCACCTTGCAAAATACAAAAACCTTTTTAAGAAAACAGATGCACAGGAGAGTGGATGCGGTGACGTGGAGGAGTGGAATAGTGAAAAGCGGCAGAAGAAATGATATTAGTGTAAAGGCCCAAAGGTTTTCACTTAGGTGAATCACAAAAGGAAACGGGGAAAAATGATGGAGCAGAGCCATGGATGTGGGATCTGGTCACAGCGAAGGGTGATTCATTAAGGTTTAATGAAAAATGCAAAGGTTTTTCTATACACGAAAATACAAAGAAATACGATGAATTGCAATGGAACGCGGTGGGAGCGATCGTACGAGGTGGGGCTCGGGAAGCGCATCGCAAAATCGTGAAGGTAGAAAATGCGATGGCGGAAAGTGGCACCAAACAGAAAAGAGCGCTCGCGATATTGCGATGGGGCGGGGTCATGGACATGAAAATGCAGATGGAGTCGCGATGGGGGAAAGACCCAGACAGGGCCCAGCCGGGATCACAAAATAAGGAAGCGCGCTTGGTCGGCGCCGCTTGGAAACATGGTAACTGCAACAGAGTGCGTCGAGACCAAAGCTAGGCCCGATATAACTTTAATCACAGATTTTTAGCCTTTGTACAGTGTAATTTCTGGGCGGGCAGGATAAACGACAGGCGCATAAGGAGGCCTGTGTCACGAATAGTGGGTTTTAAGAGGATACAAAAAATGACAAGAGGCCACTACATACGGTGTACAATGATATCAACCCTCTACCACTCTCCCGGGCCAATCTGTTCTCTAGGGGAAACCTAGCTCATCTCAACCATCAGTCCAACCTGTACTCCAGGGACAGCCTGGTGGCTCTCAGCATCCAGGCCAACTTGCACTGCAGGGACAGCCTGTCCAACCCCAACAACTTGTTCATCCAAAGCATCTAGGTCAACCTGCACCTTAGGGACAGCCTGTTCATCCGCAGCATCCAGGTCAACCTGCACCCCAAGGATAACATGTTCATCCACAACATCTAGGTCAACCTGTACCCCCAGGATAACCTATTCATCCGCAACATCCAGGGCAACCCGTGCAGCCCCAGGGCCCACATTATATTCCTCAAGGTCAATCTCAAGTGGTACAAGGTCCGCCCCAAGGCACTGCTTACATTCCACAACAAAATCCATACGTTGTTCAGACAAGACCTCAGTGGTTCTCTCAGAATCAATATCTTGGTCCTCAACCGATGTATGGGAAGAATTATCAGGCTTATAACCCCTATGGAAAAAATCCTCTGGGACAGAATATATGGGGGCAAAACTTCTCCCAACCTGGTTGGAATCCCAATATTGGTCTATATCAAAGGCCTGCAATGCCTTTCAATCTTCAATTGCCTTTTCTTGCTACACTGGAACTGCCCGATGTGTCGAGGTTGACGAATGATCCTATCCTTCATAATCCATATTGGCCTCTAGTTCCAACTAAAATCCCTGGTGATTGTCCCAAATTTGAAGGAAAGTCCGAAGAAGACCCCCAAGCACATGTTATGACATACCATCTTTGGTGTTCCTCCAACTCTTGGGTTGACTATTCAATTCGACTTTGTATTTTCCAAAGGACTCTCACTGGTGTCACTACAAAGTGGTACATCAAGCTTTCTCGCGAAATATTTCAAGATAAAATAAATAACTAATTAATTAAATAAATTTTAAAATTAAGAACTGGTCGGCTCTTTCATCCCGTTCTTTCCTCTATTTATTTACCCTAATATATTCTCTTCTTAGCAGGTTTTTCCTGAAGATGAGTCTTGATTTAGACTCGAAACGTAGACTGTGGATATTCCAAGTTTTGCATATGAAAATCTACACCACAGAAACCTCCAATCTATCATCTTTCAAGATTTCAACTCTTTGGCCATGGACTTTCTCACCCACTTTCTGGGCCAATACTGTTACGAAACTAGGATGTACCTCCTCACATCCTTGAAACAAGATTGGGCTACTCATATTTCTGATCATATTCATGAATGGAGGCGGCGTCATCGTTTGATCAAGTTTGAGATTCGTAATCAACTTCTGATTGATTGGTTCACTACCTCTTTCATCAGTTTGATTGCTAAGGACATCGCTATGGGGGCATGTGTCACTGAGGAACAAGCCATTGCCCATGCCTAGTACCTTGATCTCGTGTACTCTCAATCTGGCACACTATATGATCTCTTGCCTGATGCTCCGTGACATGGAACTACCAAAGCACCGACGACGCCATCTGTCGATCGTATCATTGGTTTTGTGTCTCAGACTTCTCGTAAGTCTTCTTCTAATCCTGCGAAGCAAAAATTCACTTCTTCCATTGACACTGCTTCTCAGCCACCTCTGAATCCTAATAAGACTGCAGAAGTAAATGTTGTCCAGTCCAATTAGGTGGATAAAGCTTCCAAGGAAAAGAAAAAGGGTAAAGGTAAGGCCAAAGCCAATACCCCGAAACAGGATTCTCTGAAACCTAGTGCTGATGATGGTTCGAAACGGAAACCAAAGTACCCTTGCCTGATTTGTGATGATGAACACTACACCAAGGACTGTCCACGAAGGGCCGAGGTGATTCAACTACTTGAGGGCACTCAGGGCACTTCGGCTGTTCTTAAAGAACCATTCCCATCGCAAAAAACTCAGATGGTGGAGCAACCTCAGTACTCCGCCCCATTTGGCTTTCAGGGTTTCATGATGAACAGTCCTGCACCCGTCTCTATCGCTACCCAATCGAAAGACTATACCGAACCGCATCAAGCAGCAAGGACAGAGATCGTTGATGGTCCTCCTCCCTCTCCTGCTTCTGGCCCTCTTCACATCAAAAGGCCCAGTACTGAGCCCTTTGTACAACCACTTTCTAAAGGTGTACTCCAAAAATATTCCTACAACCTAAATGCCTGTGTCGCTCAGCATTACAGTACTATTGAGGATTTGGCTTAGGCGCCATCTGCTATGTCTGCGTTGGAAGTAATTTAGAGTTGTCTGTCACAACGGAAGGCTTTGCTATCTGCCATCGGAGTGGTTGACCCCACCAATTCTAGCCTTATCACTTTCAATTTGGAAAAATTCATCCCACGTCTCCCTCACCAGCTTGCGCTGATTATCCAAGTTTGGATTAATGGAAAGGATATCCATCGAGTAGTCATGGACAAGGGTGCATATACTTGCATCATGTATTCTTCTTGATGGAAAGCTATTGGTTCTCCAACCCTCAATCAATCTCCAAATGCTTTAGAAGCTTTTGACGAAAGGGAATCCCACCCTCTTGGTGTTCTCTCCAGTTTACCTATTACGTTAGAAGGGAAAAAGGTTAACATTGAGGTTGAAGTCGTTGACGACAAACTCAATTACAATATTTTCCTCGGTCGTAGTTGGAATCACACCATGTTATGTGTCCCATCCACTCTCTTTGGTGTTTTCTGATTTCCACACGAAGGAAAGATCATCACTATTGATCAATTGTCCTTTTTCACTTCAACATATTTCAAGAGCAACGTTCCATATGTAGCTTGTATTCCTATGCCTTATGAGAGAATAGAACTAGGTATTTTCAAAGATCCTGACCTTATGGGTCTTTTTTCTTTTCCTCTGCCCAATACTACGCAGGTCAACATGATCTCCACGTCTTCTGATCCTTGGATCATCCCTTCTCTTGAACAGGTTGATTTTTTTGGTGACGCGATTCCATTGAGCCAAATAGAGATTGATTATTGTGAAATTATCTCAGCTTCGGCTCCTCTTCCCTCCGATCATACTCCTTCGAGTGTATCTCTTGACGCGTATTCTCAATCCCCTTAGCTTGGTGCTTCGGATTTTCCTGATCCCTTGAATGAGATATTTCCCACTGATGAGGCCATCGTGGAAACCTTGTCTCTCGGGGATCCTCATTGGGACGATAGTCATCCTTGTTCCTCTTTTATGCCTAGCCTTGGGGCCATGTCTACTTGTCTTGAGAAATTTGCTTCCCACGCTCCTTCCCATCCACTTCAAACGACCATTTTGACACATGAAGTTTTTGCAAAAGGTAACGTGGGAAACATTATGCAAACAATGCCTATTGACATCTCCATTAAACCGAGGGTTGTCAAGAACATCCACATTGGGGTGACCTGTTATCCTGATGAGATCGATGTCTATACTAGTCTCTTCCCAGAGTTCCGAGACATTTTCGCTTGGTCTTACAAAGAAATGCCTGACATCGATCCAAGTATAGTTGTGCACGAGATCCCTACTTATCCAGGCGCGAAGCCTATTCTCCAACGTCTTTATCCCATGCACCCTAGAAAGGCATCTGCCATTAAAGGAGAAGTTGAAAAAATTCTTAAAGCTGGCTTCATTTATCTGATCCCTTTGACATAATGGGTTCCTAATATTGTTCCTGTGGATAAAAAGCAAGGTACTATTCATGTATGTGTGGATTACCGTGATATCAACCGCGCTTGCCCTAAGGATAGCTATCCCACTCCCTTTATTGACCAGATCATTGACGAATGTGCTGGGAGTGAGATATTTTCCCTTGTGGATGGGTTTTTTGGGTACAACCAGATCAATATTCTTTTGGCCGATCAACACAAGACCACCTTTATCTATCCTTGGGGTACCTTCACATACAAGAAGCTCCCTTTTGGCCTTAAGAATGTTGGGGCCACATTTCAAAGAGCAATGTCGTACGCTTTCCATGATATTAAGCACATTGTTCAACCTTACCTGGATGACCTTCCGACTCATTTTGCTAAGCGTAAGGACCACCAAGATCATCTTCGTCAAATATTTCTTCGTTGTAGACGCTATAACATTCGGCTCAATTTGCATAAGTGTGTCCTCTGCGTTGATTTTGATAGACTCCTATGGTTTATTGTCTCTAAAGAAATAATTCGTCTCGACCCCCTCAAGTTTGAAGCTATTGTTAATCTCCCCTCCCCTTCCTCTTTACCCCAGTTGCAGAGTCTGCAAGGGAAAGCTAATTTCCCGCTCCGTTTTATACCTAACTATGCTGAAGTAGCCAAAGGGTTCATGTGATTTCTTAAGAAAGGCATCTCGTTCCTCTGGGATGAGATCGCCCAAAAATCTTTATATGCACTAAATACATTGCTTATCAATGCTCCTCTCTTGCTTCCTCCCAATTATCATCGAGATTAATCCCTCTATTTGGTTACCGCCTTTAGCGCTATTGCCATGGTTCTGGTACAAGACGATGACAATGGTAACGAGCAAATCAATTATTATTTGAGCCGCAATATTATCGATAACGGAACACGTTATGCACATGTCAAGAAATTGGCGTTGGCCACTGTTCAAACCATCCAACGTTTTCGCCATTATATTCTACTCCGCACAATTACTGCGATTTTTTATTGCAACCCCATGACCTACATATTGAATCGACAATTGCTGAGGGGAAAATACTCAAAGTGGATTTTTATCCTCCAAGAGTTTGATTTGGATTTCACTACTGCCAAATTGAAAAAATCATTGGTTTTTACCGATTTTATTTTCTCTTTACCTTCTGACTTTGCTCCATTTGGTTCTGAGGAACGCATTCCGGACGACACTCTTTTTATCATTAGCACCCTTGATCCATGGTACGGAGATATCATCGTCTATATCTAGACTTCCACCTTCCGATCCAAGTTGACCAAGGATGCTCGTCAACACATCCGCCATCACTCACAACCTTATCGCATAGTTGGAGATACTCTATACCGCATCGGAGCTGATTATGTTCTCCACTGGCGTTTAACCCTCGAGGAAGCTGAAATATTCCTTAATGACTGCCATTATGGCACATGTGGTGGTCACATGTCTGGATATGCTACTGCACAAAAGATTCTTCATGCTGGATATTTTTGGCCTACCATTTTTAAAGACTGCATTACTGTTGTCCGTAAGTGTCACGATTGCCAGATTTACCAGCGCAAGATGTGTGCACCACCACCCTGTCATTACCGTTGGTCCCTTCACGAAGTGGGGCATCGATTTTATGATGTGTAACCCTCACTTAGCCGGGGGGGTATGCTTATATTATCGTAGTCATGGACTACTTCAATAAATGGGCCGAAGAAATGCCTACACACACAACTAACGGTAAGACAACTGCACAATTTCTGTTCAATCACGTTATTACCAGGTTTGATGTCCCTTAAGCCATTGCCTGATCATGGCTCTCATTTTCATCATTAAATGATGGTTGAGTTGACTTCCAAGTTGGGTCTGCGTCACGACAGCTCAACGTCGTACTATCCTCAGGATAATAGACAAGTTGAAGCCGTGAAAAAGGTTCTAGTCACCATGCTTCAGCGTACGATTGGGATGCACAAGTCCAAATAGAATCTCATGTTGTTTTCAGATCTCTGGCCTTACCGAACCTCGAGGAAGGATGCGACTGGATTCACTCCATTCCATCTTGTTTATGGTTTGGAAGCTACCCTTTCGATTGAATGCGAAATACCTTCTCTCAAGATAGTTGTTGAATTACTGCCTAATACCTCGCTAGAGGAAGAGTGTATTCTATATTTGGAGAGGCATGATGAAACTCGCCGCTTTGCTACTCTAGTTATAGAACCACATAAAAAGCAGGTCAAAGCTCATTTTGATCAGATAGTTTCCCCTTGTACCTTTGTAGAAGGAGACCTCGTCCTCTTGTATGAACAAGATCATGATAGGATGGGGGCAGGAAAATTCAAACCCATGTGGCATGAGCCTTATATTGTTAAGCGTGTTTTGCAGAACGGGGCTTATAAGCTAATTGACTATGAAGGTTATCCTTTGAATCAACCCAGAAATGGGTTGTACCTCAAAAAATACTACGCATGAGTTTTTCGTGCATGTCCTTTTGTACATAGGTGTGTTTTTTTATCTTTTTACATTTTTTGGCTTGGTGTGCTTTGCGAGCAATTTTTCCTGCTTATTATGTCATCGCTTACTATGCGGATGTCTATCACTCCTTATGTTGGTTTCACGGATGGTGCCTCCCATAGTACCCAGAATCTGTCTTCCACAGCCTGGGTGATTTATAATCCTAATGGTGAGTTGATAGACCTTCAAGGTATTTGTCTAGGAAGAACAACAAACAATGTCGCTGAATATAGTGTCGTCATTGAACTCTTAACCGAGGCCATTTCTCTCGACATTCGTGTATTAATTGTTAACCTAGTCTCTCAACTTGTTGTTCTTCAACTTAATGGGAATTACTCTGTTAGAAATCCTCAAATTTTAAGGTTGTATTTGCGTGTTTGTTTATTAGAAAGGAATTTTGATTATATCACATATCAACATATTCCTAGACGAATGAATGCATTAAATGATGCAGTAGCCAATATTGTATTAGATAGACATTTGCGTAATTTGTAAAAGCATCATCATCACATAATAAGATTTAGACAGGAAAATAGGCATATATATATATATCAAGTGTTTGCATCCACGTGCATCATAAGTTCAAAATATATGTATGTTTTGGTTACATCCTGAGACATCATGTCTCTCAAAAAATATGTAGAAATAAAAGGCTAGGTGTCTAGTCAGCATGATGCTCATGGTACCATGTCACTGCACGCACAAGCCACCTCAATAAGTGGTGAACACAGTTAGACACCCTTAAAGGTGCCTTTGGTATGCATGAAAAACATCGTCAAATATCGTGTAGTCTGGGATTCTGCTCGTGAGTCCCTCCAGGTTGCGCACGATCTCCTCTTCCTCACTTCCCTCACCATGAGGGGCCGCCAGGTATTTCTGGACCAACATCTGTGATACTTGGATAAACATTAGAAAAAATATAATAAAAATCATAATACTCATAAAAATAAAAATAAAAATGAGTCTTACCCAATGCTTCATCCCAATCCTCTCCTTCCGGGAGTGGAAGGTCCGGATCACCCATGAAGTTGGTGCCAGTATAGGGCCAGTCCTCCACAACAATGAGTTGTCGGTGGAGCCAGTCGAAGAATTCTGGCCTCCATGAAATGTGTTGACCGCCTCCCGATCGAAGCATCAACGTCGCCCAACGGACCATTCGTGGCTCTCGGGCTAGTGGTGCCGGTACTATTACCTCCCGAAATTGAAATATTGGCAACCGTTCTAGGATTAATGGTACCAATATGGACCCATAGCCAAATTGTTTCAGCTTGCCATTTTTTCACTTTATCAACTGGTGTTTCAGGTTGATTGTTACGACCTCTACCCAGTTGAAAATAGTTGGGGCCAAACAATCCATGACAAGTAGAAGCTGTGTTTTTGTAGCTTCATGAGGGGCTTGAGATTCAACATCTCGCGTTATGGTGTGTAGCACTACCTTTAGAGCCAAATCGAGAATGGTTTTAATATCCACTTTCCCTCCCTTTGATCCTTTCCTTACCCCTCGACAAACTCTGTCTATGAGCATGCTCATGTTTTCCATCGTAGGACGGGTACCTCTGAGGATCGGTGCTGCTCCCCTATGTGATAGTCTAGTAATGAAGTATATGTCAGAGACTTAAATCTCTAATATTGATCGTGAATCATAGATATTTCCCGATCGGTGTTCCACACACAGATCAGGTACTGTAGTAACTCTAGTTGAGCTCTAAGACACGGTGCCATGAAGAATTTTAAGAGCCCACAGTCTCTTAGGGAATCCATGCATCTCTCGTTTCCCATGGCAAGCTCATTTTCCTCCCAATGTTCTCTTTCCTTCCATTAAATGGCCATTTTTGCTTTCTAACACCTGCAAAATTATTATTGGGGCTTTCATTAGTCAAATCATCAAATTTGAATTGTTTAAAACAGGTCATTTAAGAGAATTTTTTAGCAAAATCGGTTGTGGAAATTGGCGCGACTGTTTTAAAAATAGCAGTGCCAATTGGCGTTTCCCCATTAAAATTTAAGGTGGATTGGCTCAACTCCGTGCCTGGAACCTGTGCCGACTGCCACACCCATCTTTGAACAAAATCTCCCCAAAAATATGAAAACTTGAAAATGTAGGCAATGAAATCTAGCTTAAAATGCAAGCAAGGATAAGAGCTCTTACCTGAAGAAAACAGATTCGCGATTGGTCTCCAGGATTGTCTGCTGCCAGCTCCACAAAATCATAGTTAAAAATGGTAAATTTCTCACAAGAAGTGAAAAGGTGAAAAGTAATTTATTTTTTATTATTTCTGTCATTTTATAGCCTTTTCGAAACCCTAATTAGCTTTTTGAGCTTATTTTTCAATTACTTTAATAGTTTGTCTCGAAAAATGGGTTTTACATTCGTTTCATGTGCAGCAAAAGGTCCTAAACATGTTGATGATAAAGTGATGAGTTGTATTTTATTACTTTTTCAGACTCGGTAAAAAAAATAAAAAAAAATTCACCCCCTAGAGTCATCTTTCAGCTATTTTCTAACTCTCGAAAATTAAAAATATTGCCGAGACTCTTGTCATTTTGAACTCGTTAAAGGCTGAAAAATGTCATCTGCCCAATATACATTTACCCCTTTTTCGAGCTGGGACAAATTATTTACGAAAAAGGAATACCTTAGCCAATCGCGACTGAGAGGTTCTATCAGATATTGCTTTCTACCTTTTCGAATCTGTGAGACTACCTACGAAAAGGGACCTGCTGGAGTTTTCTTTTCCACTTCTTTTCAAACTCTCTAAACATGAAAATACATTGAGTTCTTCATTTTCCAGACTCGATAAAACCTAAATGACATCGGAAATCATCACCATGACGTAATTGAGTTCCTCCTTCCTAAGGATCGTAAAATGTACTAGGATGGATTTGTCCGAAGGAAAAAGTTATATGAAAAGCATATGTTATCCCCTTCAAGCTTATTTCCAAAAATAATTTGGGTACTCGCCATAAATGGTGGGGGAAAATGGAACTAGTTCTCAGTCGTGTCAGCAATATGTCACTCTTGAACATGACACTTGTCTGCAATTTGTGTCGGGTAGGGGACATCCCATTTCATCATTTTTATCTCCACGGGTTTGGGTTAGCTGTTTTGACCTCTGATCTACCCTTTTCCACGTCATCATGACCTTAGATCCCTTGATTTCAAGTAATGCCAAATTCTGGATTCGTGTCACAAATATGTTCAAGATAAGTTTCCTTCTGCAATTTTCAACCCCTGGTCCTCTGTTTAGTCCCGATTCACTATCACCTTGTTTCTTTGTCTTGTGTCAATGATGTGGGAAAAATTATGGCCCTCCTTCGACTGGTCATTTCCTGTCGACTTCAACTCATTATCCAGAAAGCTGATCTCGAGACTCCCTTTCGGTAACTTGGAGCTTGCACGCCTCAATGGCAAGTTCTTCGCATTCGATGACAGGTCCTCATCATTGGCCTTCGATCGAGTGATTTCGTGGGTGTTCGACTCTATCTTATTCTTCACATTCCGTGGATTGTACTAGTTGTACCTTAAGAGCCATTGTCATTATTGATGGTTTCTCTCACGCATGTTAACAACTTTCATAATTGGCTGGTAATCATGTTAATTTCTTTCATATTCGACTTCAACTCACTAATTCACATGCTTGAATATGTACTTTTTCGGGTCGAGATGGAGCGCAAGACCCTAGGTTTTGTTTGATGAAATCCAGGCTGCGAGATGATTTGGTTTATCATGACTATATGCATGAATCTTTTGATTGGATGGCTGCGACCATACCTGAATCTATTTGATGATCCTTCTTACTGGATGGTTGCATCCATACCTCACATCTTATTTTTATATGTACTCTATTATGGATGGTTGCACCCATACCACATATTCATGGATGGTTGTACTTGTTCTTGCAGGTCTTCCGACGACGACGTTTTGGTTTGGGCATGTTCTCATAAAACATTTCACCCCTCCCTCTCTCTCGGACCTCATGCTTTAGGGGGGCATCTGTTACATAGTATTTTGTCATCGTCACTGCAATCCCCATCCCGAACATTGGAGGACCATTTCAGTGACTTCTGTGCATTGTCATACCTTGTTATAAGTGTCATTGCATCCTTTGGCATGTCAAGAACATTTCCTCTGTTGATAATTCCTCAAGCAGACTCTCAAAAACATGTGATTTTGGGTCGGCGTTGTTAGGCAATTATGGCCTCGCGCCCATAGAGAAATTAACACTAGGCCCCACGCCCATTGGCACTCTGTCTTAGTGGGGCACCCTAAAAACTTCATGAGTGGAGTCATCATGGTTTTTTCGACTGAATAACGTTGAAATCCTCCCTTTGGATTTTTGTTTCCTGCAATTGTGCAACTCCCCAAAGGGATAGGACCTCTCTTCCACTTTATGAGGGATCCCAATCCACTCCCTCTTCTCCTATAAATACTTCCTTCTCACATTGTTTCAGCTAGCTGAACATTCATTACTATAGCTGGTGTGTAGAACAAGGTAGAGAGGAATCCCTTGTTGAGAGAGAGTTTAGGCCCATTTCCTCACCAAGTTCAATCCCCGACGAATGCTTGAGACGCGTCAGACTGAATCCATCAAAGGAGGCTACAGTGTCAAGGCATTAAGGTTGTAAACTCCTTTTCTCTATCATTTAGACATGACTGATTTTTTGGTTCCAATTTTGTGTTTAATTATACGCAAAATGTTTGATCAATTGAATAGCTATAAATGAAATTATGTTTTCGTATGTTGTCACCGTTCACTTGATATTTGTGCAGGTACATAGACATTATCACTGAAGGACCGCGGCGTGTGAAGACAAATATCAGAGATTCTCTACTGCAAGCTACGACGAGAGCATTGGACCAAGGTAGGTCATCTATCCCAACTCATTTTTCATTTATAAGCTAGGATTCTGAAAGTCCAGCATGTTCCCTTGTTGCTAGAACCACCCTATGGTTAGAGGGATTGCCTCTATCCGTAGAGGGGATTTACCTGCTCAACAAGGAGAGATGCATCTCAATGCGCCTTCTTAGTTCTTTACCCAAATTGGAGAGAGCTTCCTAGAAGTCATCCCCATATGGTGTGAAGTCATCCATGTATATTTCGATAGAGTCATGGACTAACTCAGAAAATATTCTCAAGACAACTCTTTGGAAGGTAGTTGGGGAATTTCACAACCCAAAGGGTAGGACTCTATAAGAAAAGGTACCCCAAGGGTAGGTGAAAGTAGTCTTATCCTGGTCTTCAGGGCTGATTTGAATATGATTGTACCCACTGAACCCATCTAAGAAGGAAAATAACTTCTTCCCCGTAAGGCCATCCAGGACTTGGTCTATAAAGGGCAAAGGGAAATGGTATTTCTTGGTTGCTTTCTTAAGTTATCGATGGTCAACACAAATTCTCCACTTCCCATTCTTCTTTGGGACTAGGACGAGAGGGGATAACCACTCACTGTCGGATATTGGATATATGATCCCTACATCCAATAGTTTTTGTAGATATTCTTTGACTATGTCCTTCAGAGCTGAGTTCCACCTTCTTTAAGGTTGTCTCATAGGCTTGCATCCTTTTTTTATGTAAATTTGATGTATGTATACTGAAGGATGCACCCCTTTCATGTCCTTGTAATTCCAAGCAAATGCTTCAAGATTTTCATTCAAAAGCTGGCATAGCTGCTTCTCTTCTTCATTCGAGAGGTTTGGGTTGATTTTCAGAGATCTAGATGGGCCAAAATGAATAGCCTTGGTGGTTTCAGAGGTTGACTCAATTGAGTGCACTTCCATCCAAGGTTGGCTTTCAGACTCTTTGAATAAGGTTTCGAGAGGAATGTTAGTGGAGGATTGGTTTTGAATGGCATGTTCGATGAGTTCATCTTCATCAAGCTACCCCCCTCTAAGAATAGCATCTATAGTGCACATAGGGGCAGTGTTATATAACTCATCTTATTCATCCTCCAACCATATAGGGATATCATGATCACTGGAAGGCCGGGCGATAGGATATAACACTAGTTGTTTAGACAAAGGCCCATTTTTTATAGTCATGTTTCCGACCCGACAACTAATATAAGCATCTCCAGTGGCTAACCAAGGTATCCCTAGGATGAGAGGATAACCATTAAACTTGGCTTTTGGCTGCAAGACCAGGAAATTTGTAAGATACTCCCACGAGCCAATGGTACCAATAACATCCTCAACAATTCCTTTTGGAGTTACTATGGACCGATCTGCAAGTTGAAAAACTGTTGTGGTTTTCCTCAAAGTCCCTTGGAGATTGAGTTTCATCATAGTTTCCTTGGTCGTGATATTGATCGCAACCCCTAGATCAATTAGAGTGTTGGGGACTATGACATCATATATATGCACATCAACAACTGGACTACCAGGGTCTAGGTACTTTCGAAATATCAACTTCCCTAGCATCAGGTCAGATAGTTGTCCTACCACATTGATGGTGGGGGTATCTCTCTTCCTTCTCCCAGGTTTCTTAAATCACTTTTCTTTGATGAGCCTATTTTAGATAGGGATATCCTTAATAGCTTGGAGAAGTGGTATATTTACACACAAATTTTCAGATTCTCCTAGGAGTTCAGTCTCCTCTAAGGTGTGCTGACTAGCGTGGATCAAGCGCTCAGGAAAAGGAGGTGGTTGGATCTGAGTGTTACCTTCTTCCTTTGCCTCCTCAACCTCTACAGGTGGAGATGGAGGATGGTTATCTAGGAGTACTCTTCTCGACCTGAGATTAACCTCCTGTATCTACATAATATAATTTGGATGGGATGTTTCTCCACTGGGATCCTGTTGTTCTTGCCTGTTTTTCGGGTTCAGATTGGGTTGTGCAGGTATAGGTAGCCTAGGTGAAGTAGCATGAGTAAACTGAGGTTGAGGTTGGGATGGAGGAATTAGAGCAAGTGGTTGATTTTGTTGAGCCCTCCATGCTTGGGATGGATTATTTCATTGAGGTTCTTATGGAACATACTGCTGAAATGGTTGGTTTACTGGCTGAGGATGATATGAAGGGTTGTAAGGCCAAGTAAGAGGTGTAGACCAGGATGGAGGAGTGGGGGTGTACCAAGGTTGCACGGGTGCACTTTGATTGTTGTGATAGTAGGAGTGTTGAGGAGGTAACCCCTCTCGACGGACAACGAGGTGGCGATCCCGCTAGCCCGGGTGACACAGGGGTCTAGCAACAAACAAACAATGCTATGACGCAAGCTCCTAGTTACGAATGAAAGACTTGGGATAAGAGCCTACCTGGATTCCAACGCTAGATCTGAAGAAGAAGATGTCCCCGTCCTTCAGCCCTGGCAGATCACAATCCTTCCACGATCTCCGTGGATGAACACATGCACACAGAGGAAACGAACAGATACATGCATAGGAACCAGCATACGTAACTAAACATCGGTCAGAAAATATATTACTCGCATTAACATGATGGAGAAAGGAGTGGAACCATAATCATAGTCATCTATTAAAGTGATAAACGAATAGAAGTTACAACCAAGTTCTGACGTCGCAGCTTCCTTCGAACGGGTCTCCGGTTGTCCACGTCTCGCAAAGCTCGCCAAGGAAAGGGAAACCTCTCCAGAGTCTCGTAACAATGGTCTCCTCACTTGAATGGGCCTTAAGGGAAAGAAGGGATTCTTTACAGCACAAAGGCACTTGGGAATAGGGAGATGCAAAGCTTCAGCACTTCAAGACCAGCTTGCCATGGATCTGAGCAAGCTTTTATAGATGGGGAAGGAGGGAGTTGGGCTCCCTATTATTATGTTATTGGCCCTATCAACAAGGAAGGTTCCATAGAAGGTGGCAAAACTACTTCCCTTCCATAGAACTCCCGCAGCCAAACCTCCCAACTCAAGATAGGCAATGGTTGTGAGTTTGTTTGAACTCAACTTTCGCCATCCATATTTAAAAAACAGTCCCTAAAATGGGTGGCGCGATTGCTGCTCTATGACAGAGCGCCAAGTGGCGCGACCTCTTTACAGGATTTCCCTGATTGGCGCGAGCACTGAACTGTCTACCCGCGCCAATGCAAAAAGAGCCGTTTTTCATGGATTTTGCAAGGAGATGTCTCAAGGGGAAATGAAGCTCATACTCAGAGGGATGCAATGATGATGTTTTCAGTGCATGACAGTGTTCACAGGTCACGTTATGGGTCCTCCATTGTGCGGGACGGGGAATGGTAGGGACGGTGACAAATTACTGTGTAACAGATGCCCCCCAAAGCATGAGGCCCGAGAGAGAGAGGGGTGAAATGCTTTACGAGAACATGTCCAACTGAAGGCCCGCCGTCGGAAAACCTGCACAGAAAGATACAACTGATATCTCAAGTACATGATGTATATATATGGTATGGACGCAGCCATCCGAACAGAGTGTGCTATAATCCGGATCTAGGGTATGGGCGCAGCCATCCAACTAAGATCAAACAAATAGACTCAGGTATGGTCGCAGCCATCCAATCAACGAGTCATGTACATAATGATAATAATCCACAATCGCAGCCTGGATTACAACAGACACAATCCAGGGTCTTGCGCTCCATCTCGACCCAAACAAGTACAAGTTCGAGCATGTGAATGTGTGAGCTGATGTCGAACATGCAAGAACATCGTCTGATTACCAGCCAATGATGAAAGTCGTTAACAGACGCGAGAGAAACCACCAATAATGACAATGGTCCTCAAGGTACTACAGGTACAATCTACGGCGTGTGAATAAATGAGCTGACGTCGAACACCCGCAGAATCATGCGATCGGAGGCCAATGATGAAAACCTCACGTCGAATGCGACGAACCTGCCATTGAGGCATGCAGGCTCCAAGGTACCATCAGGAGTCTCTAGACCAACTTCCCGGATAATGAGTTGAAGTCGACAGGAAGTGACCTTGATCGAAGGTGGGCCATAATGATTCCCACATCATCGACACGAGACAGAGGAACATAATGTTTTGTTGTGAATCGGGGCCATATGAGAAACAGAGGAAGGTTGATATTCGCAGAGGCCAACTTCTCTTGAACATATAAACGGCACGACAATGGACTTGGCAGTATTTGACATCAACGGATCAGGGGTCATGGCGACGAGGCAGTGAACAGATGAGAGGTCAAAAGAGATTACCCAAACCCATGGAAGCAAAGCGAAGCAGCGAGATGAGATGTCCCCAACCCGACACGAATGCAGACAAGTGCCATGTTCAAGAGCGACATACTGCCGACGACAACGACGATGGTTCCATTTTTTCCCCCACCATTTCTGGCGAGTACCCCAATTATTTTTGATAATCAAGCTTGAAGGGGATAGCATATGCTTGTGATATAAGTCCGCCCTTCGGGCGAATCCATCCTAGTGCATTTAACGAGTCCTAGGAAGGAGAAACTCGGAGAACATCATTTCGACGAAATCCAATGTCATCAGGGTTTAACGAGTCTGACAAAGGAAGAACTCGGCGTCTTTTCATGTTTAGAGAGTTTGAAAAGACAGCTGAAAAGAAAACTCCACAGGTCCCTTTTCGTAAATAGTTTCCCAGATCCGAAAAGGTAGAAAACAACATCCGGGAAAACCTCCTAGTCGCGATAGGCTAGGGTATTCCTTTTTCGTAATCAATCCATCCCGGCCCGAAAAAGGGTTAAACTTATACCGGGTGAATGTCGATTCGTGTCCATTTTAACGAGATCGAAACGACAAGGGCCTCGACAATCTTTTCATATTTAGAGAGTCAGAAAAGAGCTGAAAGATGACTCCAGAGTGACTTTTTCGTGTATTTACCGAGTCCGAAAAAGTATAAAATACAACTCGTTTCCACCTTTTAAGTCGCAAAAAACCTGCCGCTGCACATACCCAACAAGCGTAAAATCCATTTTCGACATAATACATGCAAATATTTGACAAAAAATAACTTTTAAAGCTCATTTGACGTCAAAAAGTTATAAATATGTCCAATGGTAAAAAATAAAATTACTTTTTACTATTTACCTTGTGGAGAGCAACAGTGGTCCATTTGGAGCAGAATCTTCCGACGGCGATTGCGACCAATCCAGGCAACCATTCAGCGTCTCGTCTGTGACAGGTAAGAGGCGCTCCTTTTCTCTTTCTTTCCATGCATTTTTTAATGATTTCCCCTTAGAAATCAGCTCTGTAAGGGCACCTTTGAAATTTTAGGGCCGGGCTAAGTGGCGCGGGTCTCGGGCACGGACCCGCGCCACTGAGCTCTTTTTACCAAAGGGCCCGCGCCACATGGCGCGACTGTCAGCAAAACAGTCGCGCCAGCGGCGGAACCCAAATTTCCGCCTAAAATTCCGCTATTTATGCCAAATCTCTTGAATTTTGAAGCTCACAAAGGATCTAATTAGGGGCTTTGAACCATGTGAATGCAGATAAACAGTCAGAATGGCAATCGAATGGAAGGAACGAGAACACGGAGATGAGGACGAAGAGGCCATGCAAAGCCAAACATGTATGAATGCTCTGAGAGACTGTGGCTTAAAAAAGTTCTTCCTCACGCCATGCTTACGAGCTCAGCCTGAGCTCCTCCAATATCTGATCAACCTCTGGGATGAAAAGGACCAAGTATTCAGAATACGAGACCAGGTGTTGGAATTGGAGGTCACTGACATTTATTTCGTTACTGGATTATCCCGCAGGGGTCCAATCCCTGTACTGACTGGGAGCAGACCATCAGGGGAGAAGATGGAAGAAGTAATGGCGCGGGTGTGTCGTGGGGCACAAACAGGAACAGGGAGTAAGAAGGTATACATCTCAACCATCCCTGACCTAGCACTGAGAGTTGTACTCCACACCATTACGCGGGCTGCCGGATCGCAGGCACCGCACGAGGCTACAAAGACTCAACTCTTACTGGCCTCAGAATGCATGGGTCCCCGACTGTATGATTGGGCAACAACCGTCACGATCAACATGAAAAGGCAGCTCACAAAGTGCAAACGGGGCAAACTGAAGCAGTTTGGGTATGGTTCCATCTTGGTATTGTTCATTCTAGAACGCATACCAACCTTCCAGGGCCAAGAGGCCCATGTGGCGAGTCCGGTACCACGAGAGCCGAGAATGGCTCGCTGGGCAGCACTGATGCCCAGATCTGGAGGCGGGCAACAGATGTCCTGGAAGCCCGAGTTCTTCAGGTGGTTACGGCGCCAACTGATCGTCGTGGAAGATTGGCCCTATGCGGGAACTGACTTTACAGGGGACCCAGATCTCCCGCTACCAGAAGGAGACCACTGGGATGAAGAGCTGGGTAAGACCTCATATTTTGATTTTATGTTTATATGTTTTTTTTGTTAATACACACTTGTCTTAACACAATTATATATGCATGCAGATGTAGGACCTGAGAGACCAGCCGGGATGTCTCCTATCTCCCGGAGGACACAACTCGCCCCTGAGATCCAGGGGGAAGGTACCGGAGGAGAGGCACTGGTTCAGAACCTCGAGGGGATCGTCCATGGGATCCCAGACTATGCCCGACTGTCAGACGTACCGATGGAGTACCAGCGCCATATGGTGGGAGTTCCAAACCGGCTCCACCGAATCCTGAGGCGGCTAGTGCGTGCAGTGACGTGCTATCATGAGCACCATGCTGATTAGTCTCTAGGATTTAGCCACACCTATTTTTGAGAGACACAGTGTCTCCGGATGTATTAAGACACTTATGTATATTTTTTGAGTTTTATGTGACACACTTCTATGTAAACATTTCGATATCTATATATATGCATATCTATTTCTGGATGAGTCTTCTTTACACGTGATGATGGTTTATAAATTGCGCAAATGTCTATCTAACACCAAATTTTCTACTGCATCTGTTAATGTATTCAAATGCCTGGGTATATGATGATATGTAATATATTCAAAATTCCTTTCCAGTAATCGAATACGCAAATACAATCGTAAAATGGACGGGTTTCTTACCGAATAGTGTCCGTTCAGTTGCAACACTACAAGCTGTGAATCTAGGTACACGAGCAATTCACGGATACCAAGGTTTACTGCCTCGGTTAATAATTCCAACACGGCGCTATATTCCGCGATATTGTTCGTGGTACGTCCTAAACAAACACCTTGCAGGTCGACCAACTCACCAGCAGGATCGTAGATTACCCAGGCTGCAGAAGACAGATTCCTGGTACTGCGGGAGGCACCGTCCGCGAAACCAACAAATGGATGAATAGACATCTGCACAACCAGGAAGACCCGATCAGCAGAAAGATGTTTACAAGGCACACCACACCATGCACACAAATGACAATCACACACCTATGTACACACACCACACCAAGAAATCATTCAGGCGTAGTACTTCTTAAGGTACAGCCCATTTCTGGGCTGCGCCAATGGAACTCCTTCGTAGTCTATAAGCTCGTAGGCCCCATTTTTTAAAACACGTTTTACTATATAGGGACCGTGCCACATGGGCTGGAGTTTACCGGCATCAAGCTTATCATGTGCCTGATCGTACAAGAGGACTAGGTCTCCTTCAATGAAAGAACGGGGAGAAACAGATTGATCAAAATGAGATTTGACCCTCTTCTTTTGTGCTTCGATAATCAAAGCAGCTAGACGACGGGTTTCATCCAATCGTTCGAGATACAGAAGACGCTCTTCCTCAGGAGAAGTATCCGGTAAGAGCTCCACAACTAATTTGAGCGAAGGAATTTCACATTCAACCGGCAAAGTAGCTTCCAGACCGTACACCAGTTGGAATGGTGTGAATCCGGTTGCACTTTTAGCAGATGTTCGGTACGCCCAGAGAGCTGAGAACAGTTGGAGATGCCAACTGGACTTATGAATCCCAACTGTTCGTTGAAGCATGGTGACCAAAACCTTGTTCACTGCTTCAACCCGACCGTTCGCTTGAGGGTAGTATGGCGTTGAGCTGTCGTGACGCAGGCCCAACGCAGCTGTCAGCTCCGCCATCATGTAATCGCGGAAATGAGTACCGTGATCAGTGACGATAGCTTGAGGAACCCCGAATCGTGCAATAACATGGTTGAATAAAAATGAAGCAGCCGTTCTTCCGTCAGCAGCTAGTGTAGGCATCACCTCGGCCCACTTAGTGAAGTAGTCGACGGCGACAATGATATACGCATGCCCCCCGGCCGAGTGAGGGTTACACGTCATAAAATCTACGCCCCATTTCGCGAAAGGGCCGACGGTAATAACGGGATGCAAAGGCAACGGTGGCGCGCACATCTTGCGCTGAAAAATCTGGCACGGATGGCATTTTCGGACTGCAGTGATACAATCCTTGAATATAGAAGGCCAGAAGTAACCTGCCCTTAGAATCTTTTGGGCAGTGGCATATCCGGACATGTGTCCACCACAGGCGCCACTGTGGCAGTCATTCAAGACTTTCTCAGCCTCGTCCAAGGTAAGGCATCGTCGCTGCACCGAATCTACTCCAATACGATATAGGGTATCTCCCACTATGCGGTAGGGTTGGGACTGGTGCCGAATCCGACGGCGTGCAGCTTTATCCAACTCAGACCGGAATGTCGCGGTCTGAAGATACACTATGATGTCCCCGTACCAAGGATCACGAGTATCGATAAGAAACAACGTTTCGTCCGGAATATGATCTTCAGAGTGTTCAGGAAGAGAGTCCGTAGGGAGAGAACAAATCAAATCCGCGAAGACCAGTGATTTAGTTGACTTGGCAGTGGTGAACTCCAAATCAAACTCCTGCAGGATGACGATCCATTTGGAGTACTTGCCCCCCAGCAATTGTCTAGCAAGAATATATGTCATGGGGTTGCAGTCTGAAACCACCGTTATCGTGCGCAAAAGGATGTAATGGCGAAAGCGCTGTACAGCGTGTACGGCTGCTAAGGCCAACTTCTCAACATGTGCGTAACGCGTTTCCGGGTCGAGAAGGTTCCGAGAGAGGTAATAAACAACATGTTCGTCACCGTTCTCGTCATCCTGCACCAAGACCATGGCGATGGTGCTTAATGCGGCGGCTAGATACAAAGTAAAGTCGTGGTGGTAGTCCGGAGGACGAAGCAACGGAGCATTGACGAGCAATGTCTTCAGCTTCTCAAAGGATTCTTGAGCGATTTCGTCTCAATGAAAGGGAACATTCTGCTTTAACAAACGAGTGAATCCTTTGGCCACCTCGGCGTAATTCGGGATGAAGCGTCTAAGAAAATTCGCTTTCCCTTGCAGACTCTGCAACTGATAAAGGGAGGAGGGTGACGGGAGATTTATAATGGCTTCAACCTTCAGAGGGTCGAGGCGAATTCCGTCTTTCGAGACTATAAAGCCTAAAAGACGGCCAGAGTCGACGCAGAAGACGCACTTATGAGGATTCAGCCTAATATTGTAGCGTCTGCAGCGAAGAAATATCTGGCGAAGATGTTCCTGATGATCCTCTCGCTTACCCGAATGGGCAGGCAAGTCGTCCAGATAAGGCTGGACAATATGGCGAATATCATGAAAAGCATATGACATAGCACGTTGAAACGTGGCGCCAGCGTTCTTTAAGCCGAACGGGAGTTTTTTATATGCAAAAGTGCCCCACGGACAGATGAATGTGGTCTTATGTTGATCCCCAGGTGCAATGTTAATCTGGTTGTAACCTGAGAAACCGTCCATTAAGGAGTAGATCTCACTTCCGGCGCAATCGTCGATAATCTGATCGATAAACGGAGTGGGATAATTGTCCTTAGGACAGGCGCGATTGATATCGCGATAATCTACACAGACTCGAATGGTACCCTGCTTTTTATCGACAGGGACGATGTTGGACACCCATTCTGTAAGGGGGATAGGATAAATAAACCCCGTGTTCAGAAGTTTTTCAACTTCTGCCTTGATAGCGGCGGCTTTCCGAGGATGCATGGGACGCAAGCGTTGGCGCACGGGTTTCGCACCTGGATAGGTTGGAATCTCGTGCACAACAATACTAGGATCAATTCCCGGCATTTCCTCGTAGGACCATGCAAAAACATCTCTGAACTCTTTGAAAAGTTCCGTATAGACCTGGATCTCTTCGGGAGAACAGGTCACACCCACATGAATGTTCTCAACAATCCCTGGTTTAACAGAGATGTTGATATGAACCGTTTGAGTAATGTTACTCAGATTACCCTCCGAAAAGACCTCGTGCGTCAAGATCGGTGTTTGAAGAGGAGGGGAAGGAACCTGAGTAGCATAGTGCTCGAGACAGTCAGTCATTGCCCCCAAGCTAGGCATAAACGAGGAACGATGATGCCCATCGCCCCAGGGTAGCTCCTCCAGAGACATAGTTTCAATGATAGCCTCATCTGAGGGGAAAATCTCTCTAAGAGGATCAGGCGAATCAGCCTGACCAAGCCAGGGGGATTGTGAGTAGACGTCAAGAGCCATGCTCATCGGAGCATGCTGAGGAGGTGGAGGGTCCGATGCAGCAACAATCTCACAGTAGCTGATCTCTACTGGTGTTAAAGGCATGGATTCTCCAAACTCATATACCTGCTCAGGTGTAGGAATCAGCCAGGGGTCATCAGTCCTGGACAACATGTTGACTTGAGCGGTATTCGGTGGCGGCGCAGGGAAAATACCCATGAGGACCGGGTCTTTGAAAAGACCAGGTCCTATGCTGTCTGGGGGATTCGGAATTTGATCCACATACGGCACGTTGTTCTCGGAGCTAGAGGTAAAAAATGACAACTGGTCTACCGTGACAATCTTGCCCTCGTGAGGGAACTTGATGAATCGAAAGACAGTAGACGGCACGCAGAGCATGGCATGGGTCCAACTGCGGCCAAGAAGTATATTGTAGTTGAGTTTAGCGTCAACCACTTCTACTTCCACGTTGACAGTTTTTCCCTGTAATGTAATCGCCAGACTCTCGAGAACTCCCAGGGGTTTAGATTCCCGACCATCAAATGCCTCAAGGGCATTGGGAGATGACGACAAAGTTGGAGAGCCGATGGCCTTCCAACAAGCGGAGGACATAACACAAGTAGATGCACCCTCATCTACGACGGCTCTGTGAACGTTCAGACCGTTAATCCCGACTTGAATAACCAAAGCAATTTGATGTGGAAGCCGGGGAGTAAAATTCTCCAGATCAAAGGTGAGAAGGCTCGAGTCGGCGGGGTCAATACCACCGATGGCAGACAGCAAAGCCTTCCGTTGTGAAGGACAACTTTGAAGAACCTCAAGTGCAGACATGGCACATGGCGCCTGTGCCAGATCCTCAACGATGCTATAATGTTGAGCGGCACGGGCGTTTGGATTATAAGAGGATCTCCGAAGAACACCCTTGGGAGGTGGCTTCACAACGGGTTCGAGAGTCGGCTTCTCAATTTCCAGTGAACCAGAAGCAGATGCGGGAGGCGGTCCATCCGCCACCGCCTTCCCGGGTGCCTGCTGCTGATTATTGTAATCCTTCGATCTCGTAGCGATAGTGATAGGTGCATTAGTCTTCATCATGAAAACTTGAGACCCAAACGGTACAGATGATGAACCTTGTTCGACCATCTGGGTCTGCTGAGATGGAAATGGCTCTTTTAAAACAGCCGGAGTTCCCTTTGGGCCTTTAAGAAGTTGACTGATTTCGGATCGTCTTGGACAATCCTTAGTGTAATGGTCACCTTCACAGATGAGGCAAGGAAATTTCGGCTTACGTTGTGAGCCATCCTCAAACCGAGATTTAGATTCCGGTTTTGGGGCATCAGATTTTGATTTTCCTTTGCCCTTCTTCTTCCCCTTGGAGGATTTGTCTGCAGGATTAGCCTGAACATCATTTACCTCCGCGGTTTTACCAGAATCGGATGAGGCGGGATTAGCAGAGGTATTATTGGAAGAATTAGCCTTCTGCTTCCCATTCGAAGACTTCTTCGAATTTTGAGAAACGGAACCAATGACACCATCCACCGTAGGGGTGGGCGGGGCCTTTTTGGCTCCGGGTCGTGGTGCATCAGGCAGGATGTCATAAAGCGTGCCAGATTGTGAATAAACAAGATCCAAGTACTGGGCACGCGCGATAGCTTGTTCCTCCGTCACACACGCTCCCATTGCGATATCCCGAGCGATTTTGTTCACAAAGGAGGTGGTGAACCAGTGAGTCAAAATCTGATCAGGTATGTGAAACTTGATCAGTCGACGACGGCGCCGCCACTCATGGATGTGATCCGAGATGTGAGTGGCTGAGTCCTGCTTCAGGGAAGACAGGAGGTGCGTCCCAGTCTCATACCGGACTGGTAACTGGAAATGCGTGAGGAAAGCCATAGCTAACGAGTTGAAATCCTGAAAAATACCACGGGATAGCTCTGTGTACCACTTAGCAGCAGCTCCTGTTAACGTACGCTGGAAAAGACGCAAACGAACCGAATCGTCAGTCCAAGAGTTAGACGAGCACCAGAGGTGATACGTCATCACATGCGCCTGGGGGTCTTCTCCAGATTTGCCCTCAAACTTGGGACAGTCACCTGGTATCTTGGTTGGAACCGGGGGCCAATATGGATTATGAGCAATCGGATCATTGGTCAACTTCGAAACGTCCGGTAGATCCAAGGTAGCCAGGAACGGCAATGGAGGGTTAATTCCCATGCCAGTCCCAGAATAAGGTCCGGTACCCATGCTCCATGATGGTTGTGAATATCCCTGCCCCCATGGGTTCTGTCCCGTAGGATTCTGACCGTGAGGGGCATAATTCGTATAGCCAGACTGATTTGGTTGCTGGTAACCATTGTGTGGGGCTTGATAACCAGGGTTCGGGCCCTGATTAGGCGTTTGCCCCGTATAAGCAGCGTTTGGATTTGGCTGCTGAGCATAGTTAGAACCGGGTGGAGGAGGTTGATACTGAGAGCCTCCAGAGTGGTTATAGTTCGGTTGAGATTGACCATGAGGATAATAACCACTCTGAGGATTAGTAGACTGCTGATAAGTGGAACCCTGCGGAGCCTGGTACGTAGGGCGCAGCTGTTGATTTGGCTGCGGCATTGAGTGAGCAGGCTGGTGAGCAGAGTGAACGGAATGAGAGGGCTGCCCTGAATGAACAGGTTGACTCGAGTGAGGGGGCGGACCTGAATGAACAGGTTGGCCTGAACGAGGGGGCGGCCCTGAATGAACAGGTTGGCCCGGATAGACAGGCGGCGCTGGTTGCGCAGGCTGACCTGGTTGTAAGTGAGCCCCAGGTTGCACCGAATAAGCCGGTTGGCCTGGAGGCGGGACACCAGGTTGTACCGGATGACCCGGTTGGCCCAGTGGTGGAACAGGACCAGGTGCTTGCTGGAAACCAGTTTGACCCGAAGCAGAACCGTAAAGAGGTCCTTGCTGATATGCAACGTTAGAGACAACAGGATACCGCGGTTGCATCGGTAAGGAAGGCTGGATTTGCCCCCCAGGTTCATAAGTCGGTCCCTGTTGATACCCCGGCTGAGGCTGAGCAGGTTGACCAGCAGGGTTATAATATGGTCCTTGCGGATTATAGAATGGCCCTTGCTGGCCCGCAGAGTAGCCTTGAATGGGCTGTCCCTGTGGGTCGTACTGATAGCCAGGTTGTCCTGTAGGTTGACCTTGGAAAGGTTGTGCCTGCAAGTTCTGAGCCTGGTTGTACGGTAAACCTTGAACATAAATATAGGCCTCAGGAGCAGGGAGACGCAAAATGTCCCCATGCTCGTCAAGCTGACCCGGAAAACCATACACGGGAGTGCCGTCTTGTGCATAGTGCGAAAAGAAAGATCGGTAAGGATCTTGGGGGAGCTGTCCGGCTCCGGCGTTCGGCTGCTGTAAAAACAACCGATACCTCCGAGATATTCTTTGCAGGTCAGCAGCTAGACAAATGTCTTTCGTGAGTTGGCCCGCATCTAGTAGCATGCCGAGACAACAACAGAAGAAGTGCGCCACACAAACAAGTGGTCGCACAGAACAAGTGACGGCGTCGAAGGAGACACCCCGGTGTAGTGGCAGCTCGGCCTCGCTGTGAGATGATATTCCCATAGAGGCAGCAGTCGAGACATCCGACCCGCAGATCCGTATCCCCGTGGTAAAGAAGGACCGTTCGACGATGTGGTAGCCGCCCCTCGTACTCGTTTCCTCAAACAATCTACGAGGATGCGCCGATAGTCACTGACCTAAATTTCCTCACCAATCACCATGGTTGGATCCTTCGCCGTTAAATCACGCAGAAGACGGCGAGGACCAGGAGGAAAAACAGCAGCAACAAACGGTGAACCCGATGTAAGAGAAAGGAAATCAGCTCCTAATCTCAATTCAGACACAGGGTCTGAAAAGGGCCAGTTGAACTCAACTGGTTCTCCAAAGGGTTGCTCGGCGAGGACCGGTCCCCCGTCAGGGAACTCAGAAACAACAGGCTGCTGTGGTTCAACAGAAGGCTCAGAAGCCTCTGAAGAATCGTCCGTGTAAGGACTACCAGTAGACGAAACCGAGGGTTCCGCCACCGTGACAAAAGACTAGAAGAAGAGAGCACACACACACACGGGCTGAAAAAGAATTAAGACACACGATCAAACAGTCACAAGCAATATCTAAACGGGTGTGTTATCGTGGGAGATTGATTTTACCACATTGGAAAATAAACAAATTCTACCGTTTCATGTTTTAAGAGTCGAGAAACGATAAAATGATGACTCTATCTCTTTCAGAGTTGATACAAGCGTGAAAGGACAAGCGCTTGACGGTCTTTTCAAGTTTAGGGAGTCAGAAAAGACCAAATGACTGCTTAGGAAAAACTAGGCACAAAGGGTGTACCAAATATCCGTGAACTGCAATATACACCTTGGTTTCAAAAAATGAAACAGAAATCGACCAAGGACTTTCCGTACGTGCAGGTAGTCTCCCCGAATGCTGTGTTCGGTGTATCACGGGTATAGGGCAGCAGACTCGGCTTCCTATGGATAAAGGATTGAAAACCTAGAGGGGTCTCCCTTTATATACGCGACGATACGGGGAGCGCAAGTCCGTACTAGCGCTGTCTAAAGCCAACAGGCGAACGACAGCTGCTAGGTTTAACGACGCCGGAACACGTCTCTAGCCTAGACTTTCTAAATATGTTGCGTTAAGTTCCAATGTTGCCTTAGGTTAATTGAATAAATTTTACAGTTGATCTTCAATTAAGTTTCAATTTCCAGGCCCTATCGTATGTAGTGTCTCCTAAATGCAAGCTATATGCCACGGTGCAACATTTCGTTCGATGAAAACTAATTAAATGAGAGTTGAGAGCTTTTATGCAAACGAAATGAACGGAATACAAACAAGAATGTCTCTAATGCAACTAATGCAATTGCACACTTTTCGTTCAAACACTAATCACTAGCAATATGGAAAAGATCACAATTTGCACTAATTTAACAAAAGCAAAAGAGATTATTTTTTTTTATTTTCAATGTTTAATGGCTAATGTGCACTGAAAACAAAAGGAACAATTTGAGAAATGATATCTAAGAGAGCGAAGCAAACAATATTCACTCAACGAAGCAAGCAACCAAATCTCTAAATCGACCCAAAGTCCCTCAAAGCAAAGAAAGACTCGAAAACTTCCAATGGACCGTGTGATCTAGGTCCAAAGCAAGGGCAAACGAATTCCGAATGAAGGAATGAACAATCACTCAAAAGACGCAGCAAAACAATCAAAGACTGTTAAGAGAGCGTGGAGAATCAATCAACAAGTTGACAGGACAATCAAGACACCAAAACTCCCAAGGAGGGCTCGATTCACTATGCCACTAGATGCCCTAGGGCTCAAATCGTGAAATCGACAGACAGAGGCAAACAACCAAAGGATAGCGGTGAATTCCAGTCAAGCAAGACTCCAACACACTCAGACAATCAGGAAGTCAAGAAGCAAAGTACTGGTCAAGCTCAGAAAGCCAAAAAATGAAGAAACTCAAAAAAGTCACAGGGGTGGCGCGACTGTGGCCTTGGAACTAGCGCCAGAGGCCGAGTGGCGCGACACAGACAAATGCAACACGCGCCAAGTGGCGCGACTGTCGGGTTAAAACCCGCGCCAGTCGAGTTCTTCAATAAAAATTAAAAAACAAGCTAATCTGAAAAGAGACCAACACAAGCTAAGCAAACCAAGAGGCTAAAATAATGAAAGAATCCAACCCAGAAGGTTCATCAAGCAAGGAGAAACAATCAAAGCGAACCAATCATAAACGGGACAAGGAAAAACCGGACGATCCCCAGTGGAGTCGCCAATTTGTTGAGGAGGTAAATCCCCTCTGCGGACAGAGGCGATCCCTACTAGCCCAGCAGGGGTCTAGCAACAAACAAACAATGCTATGACGCAAGCTCCTAGTTACGAAATGAAAGACTTGGGATAAGAGCCTACTTGGATTCCAACGCTAGATCTGAAGAAGAAGATGTCCCCGTCCTTCAGCCTTGGCAGATCACAATCCTTCCACGATCTCCGTGGATGAACACCTGCACGCAGAAGAAACGAACAGATACATGCATAGGAACCAGCATACGTAACTAAACATCGGTCAGAAAAGATATTACTCGCATTAACATGATAGAGAAAGGAGTGGAACCATAATCATAGTCATCTATTAAAGTGATAAACGAATAGAAGTTACAACCAAGTTCTGACGTCGCAGCTTCCTTCGAACGGGTCTCCGGTTGTCCACGTCTCGCAAAGCTCGCCAAGGAAAGGGAAACCTCTCCACAGTCTCGTAACAATGGTCTCCTCGCTTGAATGGGCCTTAAGGGAAAGAAGGGATTCTTTACAGCACAAAGGCACTTGGGAATAGGGAGATGCAAAGCTTCAGCACTTCCAGACTAGCTTGCCATGGATCCGAGCAAGCTTTTATAGATGGGGAAGGAGGGAGTTGGGATCCCTATTATTATGGGATTGGCCCTATCAACAAGGAAGGTTCCATAGAAGGTGGAAAAACTACTTCCCTTCCATAAGAACTCCCGTAGCCAAACCTCCCAACTCAAGATAGGCAGTGGTTGTGAGTTTGTTTGAACTCAACTTCCGCCATCCATATATAAAAAACAGTCCCTAAATGGGTGGCGCGATTGCTGCTCTATGACAGAGCGCCAAGTGGCGCGACCTCTTTACAGGATTTCCCTGAGTGGCGCGAGTACTGAACTGTCTACCCGCGCCAATGCAAAAAGAGTTGTTTTTCATGGATTTTGCAAGGAGATGTCTCAAGGGGAAATGAAGCTCATACTCAGAGGGATGCATTGATGATGTTTTCAAGGCATGACAGTGTTCACAGGTCACATAATGGGTCCTCCATTGTGCGGGATGGGGAATGGTAGGGACGGTGACAAATTACCGTGTAACAAGGAGTGTGATGCACCCCGTATGCCTTACTAATATGACTGAGGGCCTTGAGGCCTTCTCTGTTTGATGAAATAGAGTTTCTCTGGCATTGCTTCAACACCTTGATATACAACTATAAGTACAGGTAAGGAGGGACACTTTTCTGTGGCATGATTCTCCTCACGGACTAAGCAAACCTCTATGACATTCAGTGGACATTCATTTCTTGGGTGCTTCCTGGTACATCTAGGACAAAATATGACCAGGGATCTCTCTGCTTCCTCTTGCTTCCTTTTTACCTGCATTGTGTCCATTTCCAAAGAAAAGGTGTGAAACATGTCACTCTTGAAGTCCTCTAGCATGTTTCCAGTCTCATGTTTTATGAAGGTGGAAGAGGAAGGGGTATTGGATGTAATTTGGCTAGCTCTACCCTTATTCCTAAATGCCCTAGAATGGTTTTGGAAGATATTTTTGATTGTTTCATAGGGTTGTTGGTAGATATCTCCTCCTGTTAACATATTCAAGGTTTCTACCATCTCTTCACTGATTCCTCGAAGAAGTACAAGTTTAAGTAATGCAGGATCAAGAGTACAGTTGGATATCTTATATTTTAGTTGAAACCTCTCTACAAAGTCCTATAGGGATTCATCAGGTCCTAGAGTCATCCTAAATATTTCATCCTTAGTTTCCTTGGACCTACAGTAGTCTATGTATTTGTTATTGAAGGTATCTTCCATCTGTGCCCAGGTAGTGATGATATCCCCAGGCAAACCCATGAACCAGTGTAACATTACATCCTTCAGGGTGGATGGGAATAGTTTCAACTTCTAATCATCAGAAGTGTAGTCATAAGTCTTACAAACAACAACAAATTCAAACATGAAGGTGTCACGATCCTCAAAGGAAAGTCTATGGAAGTGTGGAAGAGCTGAGGGGCTAATGTTTTTCATCTTAGTTTCCCCATCAGCCTCTCTTATGGGAAAGGCTCACTCGATCCCAGCCATGGTTAATATAGGTGAAGTAGGTCCCTTAGTTGAAACAAGGTCTTATTCTCCTTCCCCAATAGGATCTTCAAAATATTCAGAAGGCTCTCCTATAGGGGTTTCAGTCTCACTACCACCGAAGAAGAGTGAAGGGTGGCTAGGAGGTGATGTGGGGGTTTTAGGTAAGATTTGTCTTTGAGTATTCCTAGTCCTATGAGGCATGAAAATCAAATATTTATGTACTTTTTTCAATAATTCTGAAATGACATGAAAAGAAATGAAAGTAAAAAATAATGCTAAAAACAAAATTAAAACATTTACTAGACACCTCCCCAGCCACGACACCAAAAAGTGGTGAGACCTGGTATTGCACCAAGAGTGCTGCAACTCCCAGGGGTTGCCCTACTTTACTTTATCAACCTGGGGTTCGTACAAACTTGGAGGTGGCAGTGCTATATACACAACAAATGCATTATGTTCATGTCATCCTCTTCTTCTTTACGAAAGGGTGTTATTTCTTAAACTATGATAAAAATTGAAAAGTAAATTGCCGGAAGGAAATGACAGAAAGGAAACTAACTTAACTGCTGAAAATAAATGACAAGAGTGAAACTGATTTAATTTGCAAAAAAGAAATGGCAAAAAGGAAACTAATTCTAAACCACACTTAACTTGGCCAAACGGCTAAATGCATTATGCTTATCCTCTGGTCTATCTACCATGTTTCTACCCATACAACTAAGCTATCCACTACTTAATTCTTAATAAAAATTGTGATTTGCAGCTTTGAGGAGAGAAAAAGGGCTAAAGAGGCTAATGGAGGGCTTAACACATGAAATGAGGCTTAGAAGTGGAAAGCGGGGGTTCAAACCAAATTAAGACTTTATTATAGTGCAAAAGGCTTTAGAACGAAATAACTCGAAATATGCGATGTGGAGGTGGGACCGATATCGAAATTGCAATATCCGGTAGTTGGAGCGGTAAACGTTAAAGGGAACAGGCTAAATAATCCGATGTGCGAAGGAGAAGAACGATGAAGTGTGATAACAATATCACAATCGGCAAAAGAAAGTGGTAAGTGTTAATGAAAAAAGGGAAAAGGTTGCAGAGATGGATCTGCGGGGTGGTAAAAACTGTGATCTGTGATATGCGATGTCACAATATCACAATCGGTAAAAGAAAGCGGTAAGTGTTAATGAAAAAGATAAAAGGTTGCGGAGAGTGATTTGCAGGGTGGTAAAAACTGCGATCTACGATATGCGATGTCGCAACATCGCAATCAGTAAAAAGGAGTTGCGGTAAGTTGTAAAGGAAGAACTAAACACTACAATTTTCGGTCAGTGAAGTACGATAATGGGGATTTTGAGGAGGAAAGGCGGAAGTCGTGTTTCAATGGTTTTCGAATGTTTTTGCATTAAAACGAGTAAAGATATTGTAACCAATAGAAACAAAAGAATAAGGCGGCTTAATGGTTTAAGTGCTGTTATGGAAAAAGGTGGGCGTAACAGTTTAAAATAAGTGGAAAACAAGAGGGAATGGAGGTGTAGAAGCAAGGTTTAGAGGTGTAATGCAGAGATGGAAATAGTGAGCAGAAATCAATGTTTTTGGTCTGTGGGAAGGTTTACCCTCCTCGAACTCTATTGACAGAGATGAGAGGGGGAGGCTTGACCACATATTTTGGTGGTTTTCCTCTATTCTACTACTCACAAACAAATGAAAAACTACATCAGCCTACTGAAAGAAAAACTAAACAACAACTTGAAGCATAAATGAAATTATCAGAAGCAGAGCTAATGAAATGACAGAAAGTAAAGAAAAAGTACAACAGAGAGGTTGAGGCACGTGGATTGGGCCCTAACCCACAAGCCTAGCTCTTTGAAACTTAAATCAGTAAAAATAAAATCAGTCTGCTAATTTCATAAAAAAATAACCTCATACATCTATGAAAGTTTGATCACTGAAATAATAAAAAGCTCAATAACTTGTAACAAAGTTTCCACTAGAATCCACGGGAATTGACTAACTCTTCCTAGCTCTAGCTCTGATCTATTTATTTTACAGGGCAGCTACCAACATCTCCCTTGAAAAATGGTGACTGAGTCCACTTGACTCCCAATAAACAAATATTGAGTGCTCTCCTCTTTGAGTTGCTTGGCTACCTTTGTGATTTGAATTGTTGGGGAGAATCCTTTGGATCCTTTGGCTACCTTTGGAGTTTGAATTGCTGGAGAGAATCTCTGGGATCCTTTGGCTACCTTTGAGAGTTAAGGAGGGTGGACAATGCTCCTATAATTTCTCCTTGTTGTCTCCTTCAAGTCTTTATGATAAAATCCTTATAAAAAGGCTTAATAATTCATGATTTTTTGCACTCAACCTCATATTAGGCACTCAAAGTATGTTAGCCTTAATCACCACCTATACTAGCATCATAAAACCAAATAATAATAAAAATGCAAGAAAAAAGAGATATAAGAAGGCATACAAGATACTAGAGCCATCAACTGCATATCCCCCGTTGTAGGATTGGGGTCCCAAATATCCAAAATTTTCAGCACAAGGTTATGCACATAAAACTCTGCCATCTTTGCATGATCAACCATGTTAGCTTCCTTGTAGAAATTCATGAATTTTCTACAATATTGGAAATGTAGTGATCCATGGAAGGCTAGAGTTTTTATTTTAAACAGAAGCCATTGCTCCTTGAGGTACACATCATATGATTCAGAAGGGAATATGTGCCAAAGGGCTTCTATGCATAAGTCTTCCATGGTGGCTACTTTCTCTCCTTTTTTATGCAGTTTCTCCTTCAGTGCTACATTCTCTGCCTATGCCTTCTGCAACTGCTCCTTCATAATTGTTTCTTCAATTCTTTCCTCCTCCCTTGGTGATTCTTCAATGATAATTGGACTCATGGGAGGATTTTCTGGCTCTCTCTGACTTATCCTCTGACTCTTGTCAGCTCTGAAATACATAAAGGTCTGCCTTTTTCTCCTTGCACTCAGAGGAGCTAAGGTGGCAACTACCTCTTTGTATTGAGGGATGTGGTGTTGTTTTGTGAGTCTGCTTCTTGCCCACTTTCCGCCACCTATATGAATTTTATGGCCATGTCTTCTATTTTCCCTTTCCCTTTAGCTCTTCCTCTTCTTATTCTTCTTCATCTTCTTCCTCTTCTGGTTCTTCTTCTGGCTCTTCTTCTTCTTCTGGTTCTTCTTCCTCTACTGGTTCTTCTTCTTCTTCTGGTTCTTATTCCTCTATTGGTTCTTCTTCTGGTTCTTCTTTGTCTTCTCTAAGGCTAGGATTGGAATCCTGCATATTTTGGGTTGCTATAAAATCTTCCCTGCTCATATTTACGAGAGAGGACCAGGCCCTGTGTAGACTAACGTTGTTATGTTGTTGTCGCTGCATGTTGTCCCAAAATACGCGGTTGAGGCTCATTGTTGTTGCGCTGTGGGCTTTCGTTGATATCTCTCCCTTTAAAAAATTTAATTTACTGGTTTGGACGAGATCGGCCCCCTTTATTATTAGACTGCGTAGCTACTTCTCGAGTGCTTATGTAACTTGCCCTTAGCTCTAGTTTTCGTTAGAGACCGTTGTTTCCTTCTCCCCGTTAATTCCTGATGGACTGCGTGTTTCCTCCCCTCGTTTTCCTCAGCTCCACTTGATTTAAATTATTTTCTTTTGCATGCCCAGGTAGCGTGAATTTGCAGTTCTCCCTATTCATACTTCATGATGGTGGCCAAGTTAACTATCCACCTTTCTGCCCCTTAAACTCTAAGTCTACAAATTTAATTATTTCTGGCTATTATGGATGCATAGCGAGGCGTGAGAAGTTATACATGAGTTTACCTATTATTGTTTCTAAGGAATTTGCAGGAGCTATATTGAGGAGACAAGCCTTCTATATGTTGTGTTCTTCACTATTTTCTTGTTCTATGAGTGAGCAACTTGCTGAATGAGCAGCTCTCTGAGTGAGCTACTGATTTTTCCTTGTTGTTTCTTCCTACTTGAGATGTTGCGCGGGGATTCTCTAGATGCCATGGGTGGCACTCTTGTCTTGCTAGGGGTCTGATTTGTCAGCTCCTCTTTGTTTTCCTTTGCAGTCCGTGAACAATTTTGGTTTTGAAGGAACTTCCTGATGTTCGTAACAATTTGTGGCTTGCTTTCTTTTGCTACATTGTGCTCAGGGATGGAGGAATATGGTGGATGGAGGTGATGGAAGAAGTTATGAAAATGAATGGAGTAAATGATGGGATGGATGGTAAAATAGAATAAGGGAAAAGGAAGATGAATGTCTCCCTATGTTTCTAGAAACCATTAATAACCTGCAAAACATAAAACATAGAAAACACAGAGATGCATATGTATTTTTTGTTTTTGTTTTTTCTTTTTTTCTCCTTTAAAAAAAGAAGAAAAGTGGGCTGCCTCTATGGAGGTTTTCAACACATAGACTTGCCTTGGGCGCCTCAGAGAGTTTTTCACCCATGGATATTTATTCTATTTTCTTTTTCTTTTTTTTTGAGAGCAAGTGAGTTGCCTCCACCGAGGTTTTCAACCCACAAGCTTGCCTTGGGTGCCTCAGCGAGCTTTTCACCCATGGATCTCTATTTTTTTTTTCCAGGAGGTGTGGGAAACTATGGATTTTCCCATCACATACACCTCTATCCTTATTGAATTTATGAACTCTGCCCTTGAAAAAGGCTTCTTGTGAATTTTCAGTCTGTGACCATTGACAAGCAAGGGGATTCCTTCCTCATCTATGGTTCTAATTTGAATTGCGCCATTATCAAAACATTTTTCCACTGTGTAAGGTCCTAACCATCTTGTCATTAGCTTGCCTTTGAAATATTTAAACCTTGAATCATACAAAAACGACCAATCTCCTTCTTGGAAGGTCTTTTATTTGATGTTCATGTCATGCCAGACCTTCCTTTGCAGCTGAACTACCTCCGTGTGAAGAAGTGCTTGCATTTTGAACTCATCCAATACATTTAGTGGCAGCAACCTCTCTTTTTGGGCATTCGATAGATCTAGATTTAATTCATCTGCCATTCTTAAAGTATTGAACTCAAACTAAACTAAAAGTAGAGCCTTCTTACCATAAACTAGTTCATAGGGAGTGATTCATGTTGTTGTCTTCCAAGTAGTGTTGTAGGTCCAAGTAGCTTCTACCAATGCGTCTGCTCAATCTTTTATGTTGTTTCTCACAACCTTGGCGAGGATGCTCTTTTAATATTTGTTAGTTACTTCTACTTGGCCATTCGCCTGAGGGTGATAGGCAATAGAAGTTCTACGCTTAATCTTATGCTTCCTCAAAAGATTCTCAATGAGGCGAGAGGTGAGTTGTGCTCCCTGATCAGTGACTATTTCTCTGGGGTATCCAAACTTGTAAAATGCATTATCCCTAAAAAATTATGCTACTTTATCCTCGGTTGCTACCTTCACTGTTTTTTCTTCAGCCCACTTTTTTATCTAATCAGTGCATACTATGATATACCTCTTTTTTCCGGATGGTGGATCGATAGGTCCAACAAAGTCCATGCCCCACTTATCAAATGGCTCAAGAGCCACTTGAGGGTGTAAAGGCATTTCATCCCTTTGTGTGAGTTTCCCCATCCTCTTGCATTGGTCACACCTGCTAGTGTATCTTATGGAATCTTGATGAAGGGTAGGCCAATAGTATCCTTCCTGCAAAAATTTGTAGGGATTTCTCTTTATAGCAAAGTGGCCTCCACATGGGCTGTCATGACATGTAGAGAGGATATAAAAAAATTCTTCCTCCCTCACACATATCCTTAGGATTTGACCAGGGCCTATCTTGAAAAGGTTTCCCCCAATCCATGTGAAAGGGGCACTTTTCCTAATGATTCTGCTCCTCTCCCTGAATGAAAGATTTGGAGGGAGTTTTCCAGCAACTGAGTAGTTGTCTATATCAGAAAACCATTGTGAGAGTGTTGATATAGAAAAGAGATGCTCATCTGGCATCTGGTCATCCACCATTCATTCTTCACCTGCAGGGAGATTTAATTTGGACATAAAATATGCAACAAAATTCTCCTTTCCAGGTTTATCAACAATAGTCAAATCAAATTGCTGCAAATGTAACAACCATCTAATTATTCTAGCATTAACATTTGGCTTGTTCATTAAGTAATTGATGGTTGCATGGTTAGTGTGAACAAATGTCTGATATCTAGTTACATAATGCCTAAACTTGTTCAAAGCATGCACAATGACTAACATCTCCTTCTCAATAATGGTATAATTCAGCTCAGCTTTGGACAATTTTTTGCTGATGAAATAAATAGCATAAGGGATTTTGTCCTCAAATTGTCCTCTTATCCTAGTCTTCAGGGCTGATTTGAATTTGATTGTACCCACTGAACCCATCTAAAAAGGAAAAGAACTTCTTCCCCGCAAGGCCATCTAGGAGTTGGTCTAAGGAGGGCAAAGGGAAATGGTCTTTCTTGGTGGCTTTGTTAAGTTCTCGATAGTCAACGCAAATTCTCCACTTCCCATTTTTCTTTGGGACTAGGGCGAGAGGGGATACCCACTCACTATTGGATATAGGATATATGAACCCTACTTCCAATAGTTTCTGCAGCTCTTCTTTGACTATGTCCTTCAGAGTTGGGTTCATCATTTTTTTGGGTTGTCTCACAGGCTTGCATCCTTCTTTGATGTAAATGTGATGTTTGCATACTCAAGGATGCACCCCTTTCATGTCCTTGTAATGCCAAGCAAATGCTTCAATATTTTAGTTCAAAAGTTGGCATAGCTGCTTATGTTCTTCATTCGATAGGTTTGGGTTGATTTTCATAGATCTAGATGGGCCAAACTCAATAGCCTTGGTGGTTTCATAGGTTGACTCAACTGAGTGCATTTCCATCCAAGGTTGGCTTTCAGACTCTTTGACTAAGGTTTCAAGAGGAATGTTAGTTGAGGTTTTGAATGGCATGGTCGATGAGTTCATCTTCATCAAGCTACCCCCCTCTAAGAATAGCATCTACGGTACACATAGGGGAAGTGTTATATAACTCATCTTCTTCATCCTCCAACCATATAGAGAGATCATGAACAACGGAAGGCTGGGCTAGAGGATATAACACTAGATGTTTAGACAAAGGCCCATTTTTTATAGTCATGTTTCTGGCCCAACAACTAATATAAGCATATGTAGTGGCTAACCAAGGTCTCCCTAGGATGAGAGGATAACCATTAAACTTGGTTTTTGGCTGCAGGACCAGGAAACCTATAGGATACTCCCATGAGTCAATGGTAACCATAGCATCCTCAACAATTCCTTCTAGAGTTACTGTGGACTGATCTGCAAGTTACAGAATTGTTGTGGTTTTCCTCAAAGTCCCTTGGAGATTGAGTTTCATCATAGTTTCCTTGGACATGATATTGATGACAGCCCCTAGATCAATCAGAGTGTTGGGGACTATGACACCATCTATATGCAGATTAACAACTGGACTATCAGGGTCCAGGTACTTTGGAAATATCACCTTCCCCGGCATCAGGTTAGACAGTTGACCTACCACATTGATGGTGGGGGTATCTCTCTTCCTTATCCAAGGTTTCTTGAAGCACTTTTCTTTGATGAGCCTATTATAGATAGGGACATCCTTAATAGCTTGGAGAAGTGGTATATTTACACAAAAATTTTCAAATTCTCCTAGGAGTTCAGTCTCCTCTGGGGTGTGCTGACTAGCGTGGATCAAGAGCTCGGGAAAAGGAGGTGGTTGGATTTGAGTGTTACCTTCTTCCTTTTCCTCCTAAACCTCTATAGGTGGAGATGGATGATGGTTGTCTGGGAGTACTCTTACTGACCCGAGATTAACCTCCTGTATCTCCACAGCATAAGCTAGATGGGATGTTTCTCCACTGGGAGCCTGTTGTGCCTGCCTGTTGTTCAGGTTCATATTAGGTTGTGTAGGTATAGGTAGCCTAGGTGAATTAGCTTGAGTAAGTTGAGGTTGAGGTTGGGGTGGCGGCATTAGAGCAGGTGGTTGATTTTGTTTAAGCCTCCACCCTTGGGATGGATTGTTCCACTGAGTTTATTGTGGAACATACTGCTGAAATGGTTGGCTTACTGGCTAAGGATGATATGAAGGGTTGTAAGGCCAAGTAGGAGGTGTAGACCATGATGGAGGAGTGGGGGTGTATCAAGGTTGCACAGGTGTGCTCTGATTGTTGTGATAGTAGGAGTAAGGTGCACATTGCATACCTTGTTGATGTGAACGAGGGCCTTGAGGCCTTATTTGGTTGATGAAACAGAGTTTCTCTAGAATTTCTTCCCCACCTTGATATACAAATTTAAGTCCAGGTAAGGAGGGACATTTTTCTGTGGCATGATTCTCCTCACAGACTAAGAAAACCTCTGTGACATTCAGTGGACATTCATTTCTTGGGTGCTTCCTGGTACATCTAGGACAAAATATGGCTAGGGCTCTCTCTGCTTCCTCTTGCTTCCTTGTTACCTGCATTGTGTCCATTTGCAAAGAAAAGGTGTGCAACATGTCACTCTTTAAGTCCTCTGACATGTTTCCAATCTCATGTTTTATGAAGGTGTAAGAGGAAGGGGTATTGTATGTACTTTGGCTAGCTCTACCCTTCTTCCAAAATGCCCTAGAATGGTTTCGGAAGAAAGTTTTGATTAGTTCATAGGGTTGTTGGTAGATATCTCCTCTTGTCAACATATTCAAGGTTTCTGTCATCTCTTCACTGATCCCTCGAAGCAGTACAAGTTTAAGTGATGCAGGATCAAGAGTACATTTGGCTCTCTTATAGTTTAGTTGAAACCTCTCTTTATAGTCCTCTAGGGATTCATCGGGTCCTGGAGTCATCCTAAATATTTAATCCTTAGTTTCCTTGGACCTATAGTAGTCTATGTATTTGTTGTTGAAGGTCTCTTCCATCTGTGCCCAGGTAGTGATGCTATCCCCAGGCAGACCCATGAACTAGCGCAAGGTTGCATCCTTAAGGGTGGATGGGAATAGTTTCAACTTTTGATCATCAGAAGTGTAGTCATAAGTCCTACAAACAATAACAAATTCAAACATGAAGGTGTCAGGATCCTCAGAGGTAAGTCCATGGAAGTGTGGAAGAGATGAGGGGCTAATGTTTTTCATCTAGTTTCCCCATCAGCCTCTCTTATGGGAAAGGCTCTCTAGATCCCATCCATGGTTAAGATAGGTGAATCAAGTCCTTCAGTTGAAATAAGGTCTTCTTCTTCTTCCCCAATAGGATCCTCAAAATATTCAAAAGGCTTTCCTATAGGGGGTTCAGTCTCACTACCACCGAAGAAGAGTGAAGGGTGGCTAGGAGGTGATGTGGGGGTTTTAGGTAAGATTTGTCTTTGAGTATTCCTAGTCCTACGAGGCATGAAAATCATATATTTTTGTACTTTTTTCAATATTTATGAAATGGTATGAAAAGAAAGGAAAGCAAAAAATAATGCTAAAAACAAAATCAAAACATCTACTAGACACCTCCCCGACAAGGATGCTAAAAAGTGGTGAGCCCTGGTAATGCACCAAGAGTGTTGCAACTTCTAGGGGCTGCCCTACATTACTTTATCAGCCTGGGGTTCATACAAACTTGGAGGTGATAGTGTTATATACATAGCTGATGCATTCTTTTCATGTGATCCTCTTCTTCTTTACGAAGTGGTGCTATTTCTTAAACTATGATAAAAACTGAAAAGTAAATTGCTGGAAGGAAATGACAGAAAGGAAACTAACTTAATCGTTGAAAAGAAATGACAAGAATGAAATTTATTTAATTTGCAGAAAATAAATGGCTGAAAGGAAACTAATTATAAACCACACTTAACTTGGCCAAATAGCTAAATGCACTCTGCTTATCCTCTAGTCTATCTACCATGCTTCTATCCATGCAACTAAGCTATCCATGACTTAATTCTAATTTAAAAGTGTGATTTGCAGCTTGGAGGAGATAAAAAGGGCTAAAGAGGCTAATGGAGGGCTTAAGACATGAAATGAGGCTTAGAAGTGGAAAGTGGGGGTTTAAACCAGATTAAGACTTTATTATAGTACAAAAGGCTTTGGAGCATAATAACTCGAAATATGCGATGGTGGAGATATGATGTGGAGGTGGGGCCGATATTGCAATCGCAATATTACGAAGTTGGAGAGATAAGATTTAAAGGGAATAGGCTAAATAAGGCAATGTGCGAAGTGCGGCGGGGAAGCGCGGCAAAGTGCGATAACAATATCGCAATCGGCAAAAGAAAGCAGTAAGTTTTAATGAAAAAAGGGAAAATGTTGTGGAGAGCGATTTGCAGGGTGGTAAAAATTGTGATATACGATGTCACAATATTGCAATCGGTAAAAGAAAGAGGTAAGTGTTAATGAAAAAGGGAAAAGGTTGTGGAGAGCAATCTGCAAGGTGGTAAAAACTGCAATTTGTGATATGCGATGTCACAATATCGCAATTGGAAAAAAAATAAGTTATGGTAAATTGTAAAGGAAGAAATAAACACTGCGATTTTCGGTCAGCGAAGTATAATAACAGGGATTTCGAGGAGGAAAGGCGGAAGTCGTGTTTCAATGGTTTTCGAATGTTTTTTCTTTAAAATGAGTAAAGTGATCGTAACCAATAGAATTAAAGGAATAAGGTTATTAAAGGGTTTAATTGTTGTTAGGGAAAAATGTGGGTGCAGCAGTTGAAAATAAGCGGAAAACAGGAGGGAATGGAAGCATAGAAGCTAGGTTTAGAGGCGTAACGCAGAGATGGAAATAGTGAGCATAAATCAATGTTTTTGATCTGTGGGAAGGTTTACCATGCTTGAACTCTATTGATAGAGATGAGAGGGGGAAGCTTGACTACAACTTTTGGAGTTTTTCCTCTATTCTACTACTCACAAACAAATGAAAAACTGTAGCATCCTATTGAAAGAAAAACTAAACAACTTGAAGCATAAATGAAATTATCGGAAGCGGAGCTAATGAAATGATAGAAAGCAAAGAACAAGTACATAAGAGAGGCTGAGGCACGTGGATTGGGCCCTAACCCACAAGCCTAGCTCTCTGAAACTTAAATCAGTAAAAATGAAATCAGTCTACTCATTTCATAAAAGAATAACCTCATACATCTCTGGAAGTTTGATCACTTAAATAATAAAAAGCTCAATAATTTGCAACAAAGTTTCCACTATAATCGACTGGAATTGACTAACTCTTCCTAGCTTTAGCTCTTCTCTATTTATTCTACAAGGAAGCTACCAACATCTCCCTTGAAAAATGGTGACCGAGTCCACTTGACTCCCAGTAAAAAAAGATTGAGTGCTCTCCTCTTTGAGTTGCTTGGTTGCCTCTGGGATTCAAATTTCTAGGGAGAATCCTTGGGATCCTTTGGCTGCCTTTGGAGTTCGAATTGCTGGAGAAAATCTCTGGGATCCTTTGGCTGCCTTTGAGAGTTAAGGAGGGTGGAAAATCCTCCTATAATTTCTCCTTGTTGTCTCCTCATGTATTTATTGTAAAATCCTTATAAAAAGGCTTAATAAATCATGATTTTCTGCACTCAACCTCATATTAGGAACTCATAGTATGTTAGCCTTAATCACCACCTATATTAGCATCATAAAACTAAATAATAATAAAAATGAAAGAAAAAGATATCTAAGAAGGTAAAAAGGTGACCATTAACCCCTCCAAATATGTCTAATGACGGAGCTCATCAGCAGTTGCAGATTATGTTCATGCTTTTGGTGGATGAAAATCACCTCAGAGGGGAGGATTGATCCAAGTGGCTCTAGACACCCTCAGGAGACCAAGAGGGTTGATGATAGGTCAAATTTAAAAGTGGTCGGATGGCTCTCGAACCAGGTTCATACTGAAGTGCTCATCGCCCTGATTCCAACGATGCAAAAAGATCTCCAATTCGAGCCTGTATGGAGAAGTTAGAGCGAGTCAAAGTTGGGCCAGGCTTAAGTGTCCCACAAATTCACCATCAACCGGTAAGGAACCCAACTCCCAAAAGAGGGCAAAATTTTGGCCTTCTTAATTTTCCCAATGACCCTTATTTTTGTTAAAATCGAAAATAATCATTTTGTTATAAAACAACAAAAAAAATATATATAAAAATGTGCGGCCATGACCCCCGCGAAACACCACACGGTGACCACCACACTATGTAAACAACATACGTTACAAACATATTATCATGGGCTGGGTCGGGGCCATGGGTTGCGACCACCCACCCAATACATATAACAAATGCCACACCAACCAACGGTTCGACTGGTCTGTGGGAACCACAACCAAACGCATTTAAAATGAACCAACGACTATTTAAACATCGCGCCTCTAATTTAATCCAAAAAATATATATGTGGTTATAAAACATGCCCATTTTAAATTAACTGCCATGTTAATTAGGGGCCAATGGGGTTGGAACCCCCACCACCCCAGGCTTCTCATATTGGGGTCTTGCCAATGACCACCATTCATGTTATTTCCTAAATCCACCTCAGGCTGAAGGAAGGCAGAGTTCAGGATAACACCAAACCACGCTCAGTCTGGTAGCTAGCCCTACCAGAACAGGAGAGGGCTCTCTCTGGGTCAATCTCAGGAAAATGTATCAATAGGGCTTGAGATGACTGAAATGAATGCTAATTTTAGGCTAGGTATATGAATCAATGAGTTTAAAATGATTTTGGGGGGTTTTTTGTCGGAAACAAGGGAAAGGCAATTTTGGGTCTGGGGATTAGGCCCAGTTTTTGCAGAGTTCTTATTGGGGAAAGGAATGCAATGGTCTTAATGATTTGAATTGAAAGGATGAATGGTTTAGACTGTTGAGGAGCTGAAGAGGGTAAGAGATCTCATGGATCCTCTCCAAACTGATGAAAACATGTAAAATCAAACAAAACAAAAGGCTGAGCAGAGCAAGCTATTGAATTCTACCTTTAAAAATGATTTGCTTAATTTAAGAAGAAAGGTGCAGAGAAATGGTACACAAATAACATCAATGAAACTTACAGATACATAGATAGAAACATCATCAAAACACAGAGCCACAAGGATCCCAACAAGTGCTGCAAAACCCTGGTCTTTCCTTTGCCAAAAATGCAGAAGTGTATGTACAATGAAGTGCCAAACTATTCCCAAGTATCCAACCATGAAGATGTCTCAGAAAATACAATATATAGACAAGTCTAACCCCTTCCCATGCCTCTAGGGGTCGAGCTCATCCTTCTAGGAGCTGTTTCAACCAATTCTAAACTAGGAACTGAAATCTAGGCAATCAAACAACTTGCCTCTATATGGTAGGAAACTGATTCATTCATTTAATTTTCACTTTTTAGTGAATGAATCCTCTAGAAAAAGTAAAAATGTGCCAAATTTACATCATGTTCATGAAATTACATCAAGATAGATCAAGAGTTACATCAAAAAGTGAAACTAGTCAAAACTGGGCGAAATTCTGAGCTGAAGAGTGAAAAATGAGCCAAATTCCTCTATGCGCTGCGCCCAAAAACTCTATGTGTAGCACAACTTTGGAGCTGTTTTTGAGGCACTTCCTGAAGTCCAAAATGAGCTCATGATAACTCGTTGGAAATCCCTTCCTGTCTACTATCCAACCCAAGTGGAATTTCTAGATTTGGATGTCATTTTCCCCTCCAAAACTTCAATCTCCCAAGACTGGTTCCTGTGTGTGTAAAAGGTGGCAGAAAGGCCATTTTCAAGGTGTTTTTGACCCTTTAGGCCACCCAGAACTTGATGAAATCCTTAGGCCATTCCTGAGAATGCATAAATTTTTACAAAAAATCCAAAAATGTCAAGTTTTCCTCTAGAAGGTCTCCCAATCATAAGCGCGCACAAGGTGGCGCTACGCGTTGGGCGAAAAAACCTGTTTTGTGACCAAAAATTCAAAAATGACAAAATTTTCTCCAAATTTACTGAAATTTGGATTGAAGGTCCCCCATCAAGTGCCATGCTCAGCCAAAGAAGCTTCGGCCAATATTTGAAGTGGATTAGGCCTTTTCTGACGTTTCAGTGACCTCTAGGTGCATGCAATTCAATGGTAAAATCATTGTCTCTGTCAGATGATGTATCGGTGTTCGTCTCCATGGTGTTTCAAGGTATATGTCAAGTGTATGATAATCTGTGTGAGGTGGAAATAAAAATTTGGTGTATTTTCCTCCAATTTCCAAATGTGTGCCAAATTGGAAAGGATTGTGATAAATAGGGGTATAGTGGACTGTGGGAAAAAAGGGACCGTGTGTACAATGGAATTTTAATCAAGTGATAATTGATAATGTAGTGATAAGGAACAGTCACTTGACTGTTTGGGAATTTGGGGATTTGGGGATTTTATAAGTGATATAGGGAAGGGAAAGTAATAAGGAACAGTAGGGTTTAGGGATAAGGAAAATGGGAACAAGGGATATAAGTGATTTTTGGATAGAGAGGAATAGGGGAAGGATGTTGATGATATTGTGACAGTGAGGAGGAAAAGAACCAGGTGAGGAAATGTGCTTTTGGCACCAAAATCAAACTTCAACACTCAAACTCAAACCCTAAAGGAGAAATCTCTAACAAGCGAATAGGGTTTATATCTTGACATTCAAATTCTCATATTCCCTTTCCAAACGATCCCAAACACTGGCTAATAGCATTTTAAAAACTCACAAACTTACTTGAAACACAGAAGATTGAGTCAATTTTGAGTTTTTATGAAGCAGAGGCAAAAATTAGGTGTTCCGGCCCTGTGCGCCGCGCGCACAACCCAGTGCGTCGCGCAGGCTAGATGCGCCGCGCACGTTGTGTTTTGCAAAGGGCTGAGCGACCTTGTGCGCCGCGACAGCCATGTGCGCCGCGACCTGCCTTCTATGCGCAGCGACACTGATTTCCTCCCACAGTCCGGCCTCTAAACAACATTTTCACTCTTGCACACTTTTCTCAGTTTTGTTGATGTCTCCTTGTGTGCAAATAAGTTGTAGAAACAATGGAATTTCCTTATATAGTGGAGAACTTGATTTTGCTTCTTAAAACCCCCTTCCTTATGTTTCAATTTTGGCACTTTCACATTTTTAATACAAACTCTTTTTTTTCGTTTCCACTTTGATTTTTGGCTTGAATGATGAAACTTTGTCAATTTTTGCAGAGATGATGGCATTGTATTTCGGCAAAGGTGACCAGGGCTGCGCCTTGAAGAATCTGACAACTAGAAAAAAAAAAATTAAAATATACATAGCATTTATTACAAAGGACAAAATGACGATTTTCTTCAAAACAGAGTTTTGAAGAAAAGTCACAATCAATCATTGTAACGATGAAATTTTGTGATGAAAACTTATTTTGAGCCTCCTTCATGTGCCTGCTGGCATTATTGGACACTTTGAAGACTGAATTCGCGAAACCCTAGACCTAAGGACTGAAATGACTCTTTGCTAACCAAGAGACAATCCATGACTGTAAATGACTTTTAAAATAGATTTTATGAACAAACCTGAGCCAGCAGGTACAAGGCATGAGGAGTATGACTGAGAAGGCCCTTCCGTAAGACAATGGCATGCCCCTAATGGAATGAAGATAAATGAACTGAATGGGACACCTAAAAATGAAATGCAATAAGAGAAATGATCTCTGACGGAGGGATGCAAAGACCGACTTAATAATTCATATTGAAACTTTTGCCCGAAAGTTAATATATATCCCAGTCCTTTGCCATTCGACCCAAATGGAAGAGGCCAAGCATAAAGAAGAGTAGCAGAGGGCTGAGCGTCGAGTTTGAAATAAAAATAATGATATTTTAAATGCAGGTGTGGAACCGCGAACCAAGCCAAGGCAGAACAATGCTAGCACGCTTTTCAAGACAAAGAATCTTTGCAGAGAATATTCCTTCGATTCATGAAAGATTCCATGAGGGGGTAAAATTCCATTTTGTCATAATGATATGAAGTTTACAGTCATTTTAGCCAAAATTTCATAGGGAACGCGATGGTAAAGCCATAATGGCCATCTGAGCAGCAGATTTGCAGACTCCCTACATGATAGAATCTTAGGGAATCTTGAGGGAATCAAAAGATTCCTTGAGGTCAAAAACTTGTCGGAGTCCATTTTGGACAAAATTTTTGTCAATTTCATGCCTCTTGATGGCAGGAGCTCAACGGTGATGTTCGTTTCTGCAGCAAAGCTCCCCATTTCTCATCCATTTTCCAGATTGGAGTGACGATGTCTGGTTCTCAAGTATGGACAGTCAATTTTGTGCACCTCAACGACACGAGTTGGATGGTACAACTGGATTCAATAGCTGAGCATCTGATTCTTCAGCTAGCTTCAGGGGTTGAGGTATGTGTAGTTTTATCATGTGCCTCTTTTTTCTATGATATGTATTATGATTTCTAGATCCTTTCTTGATGCATGTGCAGGATCTTGTTTTTGCTTCATATGAGATTATGTCATGCTGATAGGAGGTCCATTGTGAGTGAGAGTTTTTGTAGTGAAATGTCTCGTGGAGAGACAAGCCACTCATGTTTAGGGAACATCCTTCCATGAACATCATCCATGTACATATTTACATATTCCAGCACTATATGAAGCGACTTACCCCATTTTGACACCGAGCCCAGAGACGTAGCGCACACTGGGTGAACTCCGTTATCAACGCCTCATGTTTGTATGTTGTTGATGGTTGTCTTGTTTCCCTTCTTTACAACATGCACATGTGTTATCTTATGCACTTTTAAAATGAAATTATAACAACATCACAAAATTAAAAGATCATGGTTAAATCGGGCACTTGACGAATTTGAGTTAATTGGAATCAGAGTGGTCTTCTTGCTAATGTGAATTGTGAGCATGAACAACGATTGAACGTGTAACAATGGAGGATGGAAAAGACATGTACGAGGCCATGCTCAGGATGTTCAAGATGGTGTACATGATGTATGAAGCTAATGAAAGATGGGAGAAAGAATAAGCATAAGGTGATGCTTCATCCACATATTCATCGCCTTCATTTTCTTCTCATCATTCGAATGAGAAGATCCACTATAGCCTTCAAGGAGATAATGTTGAATTGAAAGTAATTCTACGAGAGGAGAAAGAGGATAAGAAGAGAGTTCAGATTCAGTTGCAAGCAACAGAGGCAACCTTGGAGGAACTGAAGCTCAACGACCAGAGCCTTCAAGCAAAGGATGTTGAATTAAGGAGGCTTCTCCAATAAGAGAAATCAGAGAAGTAGAGGCTACAATTTCAGCTATGAGCCACATAATAGGCCTTGGAGGAGTTGAAACGCGACAAAGGCTTGAAGAAGCCATCATCACTTATTTCTCAATCGACATCTGAGGTAAACAATGTTGATGTTTCTTCAGTTTCATCTTCACATGCTATCATTTCTATGGGAAATGTGGAGATACCCCTTACAGGAACTAGCACGAGACTCCTCACTAAGATGGGATACAAAGGAGGAGGACTTGGCATTAATGGCAAAGGCATAACTCAACCATTGGAGGTTGTGCAAAGACCTTAATTAGCAGCTTTGTGGTACACTGAAGGACAATTCTCGAAGGTGTTAGAAGCTCCCAATGCATGGTTGAAACCATTGGGGAAAGAGATTCATGGGAACACTTCACCATCATCCTATGACAACGCACATTACAAAGAAAGAGATGAGGCAAGCTCTTGTCACCATGGTTGCGCCAGAGACCAACAAGAAAGGTGTAACAAATCTCATTATTCTAGTGTTCATTTTGATTCCAAACAGGTCGCTAACAATGAACATAGATCATGGTATCGTAAAACATGTAGTTTTTGTAGATTACATAACCATTTATTTGCTGAGTGTTGGAAAAGAATGGAAGCACAAAGGAGGATGAGACGTGAAATGCATTCTCCATCACATGAAAAGAAGAAGGTAAAGAAGGTCTAGAGGACGAAGACTCATTGCAGTCTTTGCGATAGAACTGGCCATCAAAGAGCCACGTGTTGGAGGCTCCATCCATAGCAATGCCTTTAGGACAAAGCATCAGTGCAGGAACTGACTAAAACAACTGTTCAACAAGCAAATTCACCATAAGAGATGACCCATTCACTTTTATAAGTGAGAGATGGTTTTTCTAGGTTTGGTAGTTTGTTTGGCCTTAATTTGTGAATGATGTGTTTCAATTTAAAATGTAAAAGTGATGATGTGTTTTCCATCACTTTTGAGGCAACAATGATATTTTTGCCTTGTATTGACAGCTAGGGTATTGCTTCCATTTGATGTAAACTTGACCACCGAGTATGTATTATAAACTCATAGAAAGTGTGGGGAATGCTTGGGTCATAGATTGGTCACTTAGTTAAGCATGTAATTTGAAAAATATTGTACTACGGGTTTGCAGAAGATGCAGGTGTCGGCTCATCGCTTATGGCTATGAAGGACAAAGGTGAAGGAGAGTGAAGGGTGACCTTTCAGGACATGTGTGGTGCAGACAAGGTATAAAGCATCTGTAGATTATGTTCATGCTTTTGGTGGACCAAAAGCTCCTCAGTGGGGAGGATTGATCCAGGTGGCTTCAGACAGCCTTAGGAGACTAAGAGGGCTGATGATAGGTCAAAGTTCAAAGTGGTCGGATGGCTCTCGAACTAGGTTCATACTGAAGTGCTCGTCGCCCTTATTCCAATGGTGTGAACAAATATCCAATCCAAGCCCGTATGGAGAAGTTAGAGTGAGTCAAATTTTTGTTCAAAGTTGGGCATTGGACCAGGTTTAAGTGTCCCACAAATTCACTGTCAACCGGCAGGGAACCCAACTCCTGAAAAAGGGAAAAATTATGGCCTCGTTAAATTTCCCAATGACCCTTATTTTTTTTAAAATAAAAAATAACCATTTTGTTATAAAACAACAAAAAAAATATAAAAATGGGGGTGGCGGGCCACCACCCCCACAACCCCACCGCATGACCAAATCATATTACAATGTCAAAAAAAACAAATATAAAAAATATTGGGTTGGCGGGCCATGACCCTTGCTGAACCCCACGGTGACCACCACATTATGTAAACAACATACATTACAAACGTATTACAATGGGTTGGGTTGGGGCTGTGGGTTGTGGACCCCACCCACCCAACATGCCATAACAAATGCCACCGTTAACCAACGGTTCTGGCAGGTGTCAAATCCTGCCTGTGACATTAATACTACGGTCCGCCAATGGAACCACAACCAAACACATTTAAAACAACCAACGACTATTTAAAACAACACACCTCCAATTTAATCCAAAATATATATATGCGATTATAAAACGCACCCACCACTTCTATATAAACACTCTGTAAATGGACCAAATGGTCCATATTGAAACTTCCGCCTGAAATTTAATATATATCCATGTCCTTTTCCATTCGGCCCCAATGGAGGAGGAGGCTAAGCAGGAAGAAGAGCAACAGAGGGATGAGTGTGGAGTTCGAGATAGAAATAATGATATTTTAATTGCAGGTGTGGAACTGTGAACTAGGCCGAGGCAGAACCATGCTGGCATGTTTTTCAAGACAAAGAATCTTTGAAAAGAATATTCTTTCGATTCCTGAAAGATCCCATGGGGGGGGTAAAATTCCATTTTGTCATAATGATATGAAAATTACAGTCATTTTAAAAAGAATTTCGCAAGGAACGCCATGGTAAAGCTAGAATGGCCATATGAGCAAAAAAATTGTAGACTCCCTGCATAACAGAGTCTTAGGGAATCTTGAGCGAATCAAAAGATTCCTTGAGGCCCAAAACTTTCCGGAGTCCATTTTTTAAAAAATTTATGTTGATTTCACACCTCTCAGCGATAGGAGCTCAACGGTGATGTTCGTTTCAGCAGCAAGGCTCCCCATTTCTCATCCATTTTCCATATTGGAGTGACGGTGTCTGATTCTTAAGTGTGGACAGTCGATTCTATGCACCTCGACGCCACGAGTTCTAAGGTACAACTCGACTCAGTAGCTGAGCACCCGCTTCTTCAGCCAAATTTAGGGGTTGAGGTATGTGCAGTTTTATCATGTGCCTCTTTTTGCTGTGAGATGTATTTATATTTCTAGATCCTTGCTTGATGCATGTGCGAGATCTTGTTTTTGCTTCATATGTGATTATGTCATGTTGATAGGAGGTCCATTGTGAGGGAGAGTTCATGTAGCGGAATGTCTCGTGGAGAGACAAGTCACTCATGTTGGGGGCACATCCTTGCATGAACATCATCCATGTACATCTTTACATCTTCCAACACTATATGAAGTGACCTAGCCCATTTTGACATTGGGCCTGAAGATGTAGCCCACACTGGATGAACTCTGTTATCAACATCTCATGTTTTTATGTTGCTAATGGTTGTCTTGTTCCCCTTCTTTACAGCATGCACATGTGTTCTTTTATGCTCTTTTAAAATACAATTCTAACAACATCACATAATTAAAATATCATGGGTAACTGTAGCTAATTGATATGGACTGACATAAGGAGACATAATGAGGTATCTCAAGTAAAAATTTCATAGTCATATTTGAAAAATTGAACACATGACACATGCAATTTTACTCTGTGAAAGAGGCCAAAAGCAACAATTTTTGGTCAAAATTTCACTTGGTACATCAAATTTTGTTCAAACCTATGGAATTGCATAGAAGACATATTAGAGCACCATAGGAAGGGGCTCAAATTTATTTTCTTGAAAAGTAACATAGTAGGGCCTCACTATTTTCTATTTATATTTACAAAGCAGGTTACAAAAATATAAATTCAGTCTGTGGCCTCAACCTGCCCAAAGGAAACCAGGTCTGTTGGCCATATTAGTGCATGAAAAGCATACCAAAATTGAAAAAGTTTCATTCTTCTATAACCCACATGGGCTATCTGTTCTAGAGCAAACCTATCTACATTCTGGTAATAGAAAATAAGTTCATACAAAATTGCAGATTTCATAAAACAACAGTATTAAAGAAGAAACTAGCCATCGGAAGAAGAAACAGGGGTTGGGCCCTTGACATTAGACCCTGGCATGTCCACTTGTTGGAGCTACTGTAGCTGCTTTTCCATACGACCCACCCTATCATCAAGTCTGCCCATACGGTCAGCTGCCTGGTACTAGGTAATCTTGATATGATATAGTTGGTTTTGCATATCCTGTAGCATTTCCATAATACGAGGTTCTAACTTTGCTGAGTCAATGTGAGCCTAACTAGGGGGAAAATCTGCATGGCCTTTGCAAGAAGGCATTTAACTATCCAGTAGGTGTGGATAGTCTGTTGGAATAACGTGAGATGGCCTTGGGTGTTTCCGGGATTAGTTATGAAGTCCAGAATTTCTGCTTCTGCTTCATTGTCTTTGGGGTCAGTCTGAATGTCTCTTTCCCATCCCCGAATTTCCCAGTGAACCATGGAAGAGCTTCCCATGACATATTTTGCTGCTAAATTTTCTAGAAGTTCCTGATTGGATTTTCTACCTCGTTTCTTGGGCATTGGCTCCACCTGGACCGACTATTTCCCTTTCGTGGACTGGAAATTGGAGCGACGCTTCCCCATTGTGAGCAGAAGCCTAAACAGTAACAAAACCAGGCAGCGATATACAGTGAGGGCGTGAATCACTTCATAAGACCACATTGCTTTTACCCCATGAGCAGCAAGGGTGGTCAAGGCTTTCCAAATGTAAAATAAGGAAGGCTCAAATTTCATATATATATTGAGACGGAAGTTATCCATCCACATATTCTACAAATTAGGGTTTGAAAGGTAGGTAAATTATATTTAGTATAACTTTTGACTAGAAGATCTATTTTTGGTGGTTCAAAGTTTGTGATAGAGAGGAAAAAGAATAGAATTATTATTTACTCATACAAATCCTTAGGGTAAAATATTGGTTTAAAATATACTTCACCACTTAAACCTTTATAAAAATCATCCTTTTCTCACGAAGAAATAGAAGATGGCTAGTACCATGTATCAGAGTTGGAAAGCTAGTTGTCACATGTGCAAGGACCAATAGCAAAATATGGAACAAAAGATGGAGGAAAGAAAGGAAGGAACACAAAAGTCCACCAAGGAAGACATATAAAAATCCATGAATTCCATGCAAGAGCTTCTCTTAGAGAGGTTTCCTAAAAAATATATGAACATCCTAGAAAATCATGAAAATAAAGGGAAGAATTGAATTGAAACCCAATCACATAAGGGATTATTTTATCATGATTGGAGAGAAAAAATATTGAATCACACGACCATAATCATGAATTTTCAATCTAAGATCCACATCATCAGGACTTCAAGTTAGCACTATGAAGATAATTCATTCCAAAGATGGATATGAGGAATTTTGATGGTAATAATCCGATAACATGGATATTCTAGATGGATCGATATTTTGATCTACATTAAGTGATAATGTTACAAAAGGAAAATATTACAACCTTGTATTTTAAAAAAGATTAATTTGTATGATATCAATGGCTTTGTGAAAGGAAAAAAGATTCCATTGTATCTTGATATAATTTTATAGAGGAATTGATAACACATTATGGGGATAATAAAATAAATTCCTTATTTATTCAAATGAAAAATATTCGGGAAATAGGTCCAATTGTAGAGCACATTCAACAATCTGAAAAGTTGACTCTTCGAGTAAATATCATTTCAAAGGATAAAGTGTTAGACGTCTTTATGGAAATTTAAAGGAAAAAATCCAACATGAGGTGCATCTCTTTGAATCTAAATCCCTAGAGCATGCTTTTAGTCTGGTAAGGAAAGTTAAAAGTAACAATATGGCTAATGGAAGAGTGATCATTAACTATTGTGAAAAATCCATTCTCCCTCTCTTAAACTCACTCAAACGACAAGCTCGAAGCCTCAATAAATGAATGAAAAGTGAAAATGGATTACGTTTCAATTAGGATAACAAGTACAGTAAGAAGAATAAATTCCATGAGAATAAAATATTTTACATAGATGATGAAGATGAAGAAGATCAAGAATTGGAACAGTCATAAGATCTAGAGCTAAAAGAGACTAGTCCAAAAATATCTTGTCATGCATTGGACGATATCAATACCCTACAAATACTCCATATATAAAGATATATCAAAAAGGAAAATGTAATAGCATTGATTGATTATGGTAGTACTCATAACTTCATCAATGACAAATTGGTAAAACTTATCAATTTATTTATATATCTAGCACCATAATTGCAAGTAATAACTGCAGATGGAGACATCATAAATTATTCAGGGAAGTGTCATAGTATTAAGTTGAATATGGGGGAGTAATTATTGGATAATACCATAATTAAAATACAAATGAGTGGGTCTAATGTTGTATTTTGGGTCCCATGATTACAATCATTGGGTATAGTTACCCTTCACTTTTAAGATATTTTCATGAGATTTTCCTCAGAAGTCAAGGAAATTGAGGTTAGAGGTACCCAAGGGAAACCCTCTAAAGTGACAAGATCTAATAACATGAAAAAAGTACTAAAAATGGACATCATGATATAATTACACATTGTGCTTAATATATTCAAACATCCATATCCTCTGCTCTGATGGATCTCCAAAAAATTATTAATGATCCTTCTAAGGTATTTGGAGAGATGCCTAAATCTCTCCCCCCTGATTATGACCATGATCATGCTATTCATTTTCAACGTGGAAGTGTATCATATAACATTGGGCCTTATAGGTATCATGCAAAAAGAGTGATATTGTGTGTTTGATTCAAGAAATGTTAGAGGTTAGCATAATTCAACTTAGCCAAAGTTCTTTCTCTTCACCTATGAAGTTCATGGCATATGTGTCATAATAAATTAACACTAATTTATTATGGCCTATATAAGTTGTTGCATATGACTATAGGTATGGCTTTAAAATTGGATTTTCCTCCATCTTTATGTGTACATCTAAGCTTCCTTGTTTCTTACTTAGAGAAGGTAATCAACAACAAGATCCTATTCCAAATTATTTACTAGTGAAGAAGGAAAAATCATACTAGAAATAGGAAAAATCCTTGAAACAAAGATTAAGTAGCTAAGAAATTGAGGAAACCCGGTACCACATCAAATGGAAGAACCTAATAGAGGAATAGGCAACATGGGAGGATGATTTATTCATGCAAAAACACTCATAGTTAGTCAAGTGTCAAGGAGAACATTTGTTTTAATGGGAGAAACATGTTAAGCTCTCGACAAGCCCCACGATGACCATAAAACCCCTTATTAATCCCTAGATATTGAGTTATCACATTTCTATTTTTATATTGCTACGTAGGCCATGACCTTTCATTGTACCCTTTCATTATAATTGCACACTTTGTCTCCTATTTATATACCAAGGAGACCTAGTCTTGGGATCATCATATCTTGTATTATATTGTATTAATTGTACACGGAGGTTACACCCTTGAAGTGGATTATATTCATTGAAATGTTATAATTTACAAGGGGCACAGTTCATATCAGTTAAATAATCCTTTCTTTGTTGTTGTTTATTGCTAGTTAACCCAACCAATGAGTGTGGAAGACTATAATGAACATAAATGCATTATTAATTGTAATGGATATTATGACATGTTGTTGTGTACCTTATCATGGAAGTGTTTCTTAGGAACTATAGAAGGAGTCTTATTAAGTACCTTAATAACATATTAAGGGTAAGAGTCATTACATTGTCCAATCAAATTATTATAATCACGTGAAACAAAGATAATATCCTAACTACATTATGAGGAATATAAGTTCTGATGCAACTTGGTCTCAAAATCAAACTCATCTCTTGACATAGAGGTGTCTCTTGAGAACCATGCAAGGAGTCTTATTAACTACATTATTGACATGATAATCATAAGAGTCATCACATTAACCAATAAATTTATCAACATCAATATAAACAAATATAATATCGTAGCCACATTATGACTAATATAAATTTGGATGCAACTTCATTTCAAAATCACACTCATCACTTAGCATGAATAAATCAAATGTTTTTTTCATTAATAAAATTCCCTCAAGTGGTCACATTGGATAAGGCCATGGACTATTTCCCTCTTGGAGGGTTTTGACCATGTAAAAATACTAGTGTTATGATCTTTGATATGGTTTAGTGAGTGATTACTGAGGGTGTTTATCTTGTATGTAATACCTCTTTTTCCCAAACATTATTGACTGTAAAAAAAGGTGTCAATAACTAAATTATAGACATCCTAATATTTATAGCTATCAAATTGAATAATTAACTTATGATCTCGAATGTAACAACGATAATATCATGCCTACATTATGAAGAATATAAATTCTAGTGCAACTCGGTCTCAAAATTGAACTCATCCTTAGCATGGAGATGTCTCCTAGGAACTATATAGGGATTTACTAACTACCTTATAGGCATACTAGTCATAAAACTCATCACATTAACCATTCCACTTATTATGACCACTCCAAGCAAAGGTAATATATTTCCTACATTACGAAGAACATAAAATCCAATGCAACTTGGTATCAAAATTGAACCCATCCCTTAGCATGATAATGCCTCTTTGGCATTATACAAGGAGTCTTATTTACTACCTTATTGACATCCTAATCATCATAGTAAGCAATTTAATTATCATCATTTCTCTCAAATTGATCCTAAGCATATTATATGACTATGAAATGAATCACGTTACCTTACCTTTTTTGGAAAAGGAGCAAAAAAATCAAATTCTAGTTTATAGTTCATTATAAAAATAAATTCAAAAAAGGATCTTCTGCTACAAGATCAACCTTGTGTTAAATAAAGATAATATCTTGCCAATATTACGAAGAATATAAATTCCACTATAACTTGGTCTAAAAATTGAACTCATACCTTAACATGGCGGTGTCTCTTAGGAACCATATAAGGAGCCTAATTAACTACGAAGTTTCAACATATTAATAATACTAGTGTTATGATCTTTGATATGGTTTAGTGAGTGGTTACTGAAGGTGTTTATCTTGTATGTAATACCTCTTTTTCCCAAACATTAGTGACTGTAAAAAAGGTGTCAATAACTAAATTATAGACATCCTAATATTTAGAGCTATCAAATTGAATAATTAACGTATGATCGCCAATGTAAGAAAGATAATATCATGCCTACATTATGAAGAATATAAATTCTAGTGCAACTCAGTCTCAAAATTGAAATCATCCTTAGCATGGAGATTGTTGAGTCTCAAAAGTGTTTTCCATATTTCATATTTTCCATTATGTCATAACCATTCAGCCTCATTTTCATAGCCATCTCACCTAAAACTCTTATCATGAAACTATCATAAATATGTTAGACCTTGTTCTCCCAAAGTTATTTTTTTTGTGTTAAAGTGAGCAAGTTATGATTAGAAACTAGAAAATTATATTTCATATATCTATATATGGGCAGAGTTTTGTATATGTAGGCCAAAAGGAAGCTTCTAAAAATAATTCTTTTATGTGGCCTCCCAAAACCAAATGTTCGAATTTGAGTGGAGAAGATCAGTGGACTTATATGTGTCTCATTTCCTATTTTGTATTGAAACTCTAAAAAGACATGTGTCTTATCATTTCCTATTTTGATTGTAACTCTAGAGATAGAGGGAGAGATTCATGGACTCTCATTAATGAGATAAGTTCTCATATTTTTTGTATAAATAGGAGAAGATTTCTACTATCAAGGAATGTGAAAAATAGGAGAAGAAGAGAAAGGATTATAGAGTGTTTTGTAACAAAGCTTAAGATGGAATGGGATGTAGATTTGTGAGTTTATCAATAAAGAAGTTCTTTGATGTTGTTTTGATCACATCTTCAAGGAGCTAAGGATTACACCGAATTGGTAGCAGAGGGCCCCTACTATTTGAGGAGGTTTTACATGTTTTCTAGATAAGTCATTTTCAATTCTGTTTTGTCATATTTCCTTACTTAGATTGCTTTCTGAAATCATAGCTTTTAGCATTATGTTTCATGTCATTTGCTTAGATAAAGGATCTTCATGATATTGCAGTTAGTCTCTTTCTCAAGCTCTTCCAATACATCTCTATTAAATGAATGAGATTCAATTGTGATATTCTGAGTTATTAGCATTTCATTTTTTGTTATTTAGTTAAAAAGAAGATCCTCATTATACTGCAGTTAGTCTCTTTCAAAATCTTTTCCAATAAACCTCTAATTCACGAATGAGACTAAGTTGTAATATTTTGAGTTATTGATTGTTTTGCTTCATAGAATATCCTTATCACATTATGATTAATCTCTTTCAAAAATCTCTTCCAATAAACCTCTAACTCATGAATGAGATTTAGTTGTAATGTTATAAGTTGTTTCAGCATTTCCTTTTATGTTTTAGGAGATCCTCATTGCATTAGAATTAATATTTTTCACAAGCTATTCCAACAAATCTCTAACTAAATGAATCAGATTAAGTTGTAGTGTTTTGAGTTACTTTTCATTTCATTAATGTTCATTTAAAAGTTGTAATATCCATGGATTAGGACTCCTTGTTTTCATCATTTTCTAGTTAAGAAGAGAACTTGCAAATAAACTCTGTTTCCATTAACATTTTCCTGTTTTGCCTCTTTACATAGATTTAACTTCATCTTTCTAGTATAGAACAGAATACTAAGAACCAAAACATAAAAACCCCAAAACATAAATAAAACACTAAAAACAACGAAGTAAGAAAAATGGACATTGAAATACATAGTGCACTACACCACCGCCTTATACTAGCTCCGGGTCGATAATTTATGTTAGCAATTTAGACGCTATAAATCGACTAAACTGGAGATGTCTCCTAGGAACTATACAAGGAGTTACTAACTACCTTATAGACATTTTAGTCATAAAATTCATCACATTAACCATTCAATTTATTATGACCACTCCAAGCAAAGATAATATATTGCCTACATTACGAAGAACATAAAATCCAATGAAACTTGGTATCAAAATTGAACCCAGCCCTCAGCATGAAAAAGCCTCTTTGGCATTATACAAGGAGTCTTATTAACTACCTTATTGACATCCTAATCATAATAATCATCACAATAAGCAATTGAATTATCATCATTTCTCTCAAATTGATCCTAAGCATATTAGATGACTATGAAATGAATCACGTTACCTTTCCTTTTTTTGGAAAAGGAGCAAAAAGATCAAATTCCAGTTTATAGTTCATTATAAAAACAAATTCAGAAAAGGATCTTCTGCTACAAGATCAACCTTGTGTTAAATAAATATAATATCTTTCCAATATTATGAAGAATATAAATTCCACTATAAGTTGGTCTAAAATTGAACTCATCCCTTAACATGGAGGTGTCTCTTGGGCACCATATAAGGAGCCTTATTAACTACGAAGTTTCAACATCTTAATAATATGAGTTATCACATTGATCAATCAACTTATCAACATTACTCTAAACAAAGATAGTATCTTTCCTACATGTTATAGCTTGTACAACAACCCCCATTTTTATATGACTTATTCATTAAATAATGAAGATCCTACAAATTTTTCCTTTATTATAATATATTTTTATTTATTTTCTAAAGTTTTGATCTGTAAGTTGGCGTGGATATTCCACTACACAATTTGTCACAATAGGTCTAATAAAATTATACCTAAAATCCAAAATATATATTATGAGGGTTAACTTTTACTTATATTTTTAGATGCAATAATTATTGTGTTATGCTTAATATGCATGCAATATATAAGATGCCTTCAGGGGAGAAAACATGATGGAGAGCAAAGGAGTTATGTTTTGTAGGTCTAGGCAACCTGGTAGCACCGCGACGGCCTCACACAGGCTCGCATATGAAGGGAAATGTTACCTTGGTTTGAAGTTTTTCGGACCCAAGAGAGGGCAGCGCCTAAACGTTGGGTACGCACTGGACCATTGCGATAAAGGGAGCCTGGGTATCCCAGAGCCATCATCTGTAGACTCACAACTCCCTTTCACCTGTTAAGGCCATGAGAACTTCTATGCTCTTGTGCCACCCAAGCCTTGTATGGAATCAACATGATTACTTGGCCCCAAAGAATGGGAACCCACGAAATGAGGGAAAAGGGCTTTACAGAGAAAATTTTATCGAACGAAGAAGGTTCGACAGGGGCACTTGTCGGCGACAGGAAACCCGGCAAGAAATAATGCATGTTTTCCTTGACTTGTTATGGGGATTTGGATAGTTCCCTCGGTACAGGCTGGAATGAAGTTGGGATTAGGTCATACCTCTGTATTTCATGATTATGAGATGTCGCTTGCTTAGGGTCATATCAACCGAAGACCACGCAACAACCGCTGCTTCAAGACAAAAATAGACGCCCTACCACATATAGCTATTGGCCTTTATCTGCCTTCGAATCAAGGCATCCATAACATGCTCTCATATGAGCCAAAAAAAGGGCATCAAACATTGTGAATGAGGTAACCCCTACCCGCTTTCAAATTTTCATAAAACCCCTTGTGGGGAAGAGTATTTTAATTTGGGTTCAAGATACAGAGAGGGTAAAAAATCTGAAGCAGAATATCATGAAAACTTCAGGATACCCTATTCATATGCAATCCTTGATTTGTGGAGGTAAATATTTACAAGATTTCTTCTCAATCAAGGAATACTCCATATGCTTTGGGTCTACCATTAATCTCAACCTGATACTGAGAGGGGGAACAACATAATAGGGCAAAGCATATGGACCAACAAAGGGGGGTAGCACCTCAAAACAGAAACTCCCTAAAGGACCCTCATATAAGAACATTTTATAGGGGCAAAATAAAGCAACTGCACCAATGCAACCAACTAACAACACCCCTAGCCCTTACATAGTGGATCAATTGAACCACATACCAGAACTGAACATAGACATTTCATAGATTGATGCACATCAAACCACATATGAATCATAAGCAATTATATGAAGATTTAACTGCTTCTGGCCCAAACCAATGGTGCTCTTTCATTGGATTTTCACAAATTGGACTATGGATTGTGAAATTAATCTCTGTTCCAGAAGGTTTTTCATAGTCAATTTTCCATCCTCGGAAGCCAAAGACAATATACTTAGGGATGGACCATGGTTCTGGGGATCTACCAGACTCTTCATCACACCATGGTTTATGGAATTTGATGCAAACACTATGGTTGTAACGAGAATGTCAGTTTGGGTCTGGCTGTACAACCTTCTGCTTCATTTTTGGATCGAATGTGTTTAGAAGGTATTGGGAACATCACTGGGATATACATCAAAACAGATACGCAACGATTGGAGGAGAAAATCTACACCTTCGATTGTATTTGTGTGGAAGTGGATCTCAACAAAGGATTACCAGAAAGCATATAATTGGTACATAAACAAAAAAAATGGACGCAACACCTAGATTATGAAAACACTAATTTCAATTGTAGAATCTACAGGAAGATCGATCATTTAAAAAACACATGCCCTAATGCAAAAAAAAAAAAAAAAAAACAGGTGCCAATTTCCCCCATGTGGACCAAAGGAGGAGGTAGAAAAAGAAGAAGAGGATGATCCCATCCCAAATGAGAAAAAATAGACAGCAACGGATTTGGCGGCACAAGTAAATGAATCGAGATCCTATTGAACTAATGACCCTGGATCAGTCGGTAAAGGAACCAAGGGCTCCGAACATCGAGGGAAACAAAAGGCACCACTTATCAGATACCTCAGACTCAGACAAGGACAATGGAGTACTCACAGGATAAAACCAACTCACCCTTGTCACCGCTTTGCCTTCACACAGTGCATGGCGAAAGGTTGAGAAGAAGAAAGGGAGAAAAACTTAAATTTCTCATCTGTATTTTTATGCTCTCTTATTTGTAACTTTGAACTCTAGCCTTGATGGATTGTTGGGACAATTACCAGCTGATGCAACATGTAATTTTATTCTCATTAATAAAATTATGAATTTTTCCTTAGAAAAAATGCATGCAATAGATAAAATATGGAAATTAGAGAACACATAAATAAATCTCACAAACCACAATGAACACGAGGTATGATATTGGAAACTCTTATGGGAGAAAACACGGCTGGAAAGTGAGGTTTCTCAACTCTCTCTTTGTTTGAATGGAAATGGATGCACGTACAAAGGAGTGAGATTTGTGGCTTGTGAGATACTAGAGTACACAAACCCTGTTTTTTTTCTCTCTCCCTATCCACTATTAGCTAATCTTCTCATATATGAAATAAAATGCACTCGAATTTAATGGAACCCCTTTTCCTCCTAGTGGACCAATTGTAACACAGGAAGATAACATACTAATGGTTAAGTTTGACTCCTTCAACTCTTAATTAGAGTTAAAATATCAACTTTTTTATAGTATTTTTCATTATGATCACATGGATAAACCCTTTTCCATGAATAATGGGGGTTGAATCAACATCCTCTCGAATCATGGTGGTCAAAATAAGAAGGTTAACTTCTAAGTGCCATAACTTTTGCATATAGACTTCATTTGAGGTCTTTATTGTGTTATTGGAAAGGAATTTGAGTCTAGAATAATGTTAGGGGGTGCACACTTATGCAGAAAATATTTACCCCTAAAAAAAATCATTTAATGCCCCAAATTACTTCCAGAAGGTTTCAAACCCCAATTTGTCAAACTAAGACTCACAAGTGAAAAATGTATTGTGAGATAATTCCTCCAAATTTTCCACTCTAAGAGCATCAATATGGGTGTCAAATAATATAATGATTCAATCCAAATCATTTTTTTATATAGTTCATAAGTATTTTTTTTTGTAAGTCAAATTTCTATTCATATTTTCAAAAAGGAATACATCAAGGCAAAAACGTAGGTATTCTCACCCCGACCAGGTTTGTTGACTACTGTCGAGAGCAAGTGACAATGCAACATAAAAACAAAGAGAGACGCGGTCCACAATTTCATGGGCCAGAGTCCCCAGTAAACATACAATACATATAGAATACCGACAATCATGCTAATCATATGAGGTGATGGAGGCTGGGTTATTCAGAGTTGTACTAGGAGGTGGTGGAGGATGAAAGGAGCATTGGACATGCTCCTTGAAGTGTGCCATCCAGGTCTCCAGTTTCTCGACCTTCTTTGAAAGCAAAATTTTCCCACGCCAGAAAATTGCAACATACTCCTGGGTATGAAATTGAAAATAATGCATCTTCTTCAGGGTAGCTCACGTGCTCCTCTTGGCGGATGTGTTCTAAATTCTCTAGTTGGTCCTAGATGGATTAAAGCACCTCACTAAAATGACCCATGAAACAACCCTGTTGAAATACTCTACCCGCCCGACACCTGGATCCACCTCGGCGAGGGGAACCCCCCCCTTCGCCGAATAGGTGAAGTATTACTGAAAACCTCTAAATCTACAACCGTTAACACCTCCCTCCCGTTCTGAATTACCCACACAGGTCTTGCAGGGTCTAATACCCCCACCACTAGCACCAGACAATATATGCAAGATTAGATCATTGCAACATTTAATCAATAATTATTTTCTACTATACATGATCCATACTTCATCCAATTAACAAATATTCAATATTCACCAATATTTGAAAACAATTCTCATTCATCAACGTATTACGGAGTCCAATAACAATAACAACTAACCATCAATTCACACTCATGCTAAAAAGAATAAAAAAATCACGCAATTAATAGGACTTTAGGTCCAAGTCCTAGGGGTATATTTCAACCTTCCGATAGAGCCACGAGTTAGTAGTCTCCAGGTAAACACGCGATCGAGGCCCCCTTAACACACATTAATAACCCTGCTCATTCAAATACAAATGTGATGCTAAAAAAAGAATCAATAATATTAATCAACTGTAATGAGAGTAATTCAAAATAAAGATTTCACAACATTAACATTAAACATCTATGGAAACCGTAAAGCATCACATTAAATATATATTGAACACACATAGTCCATGCAAGTGCATTCCAGACCAGGGGGCCTTGCCTAGCTGGAATCACTACAGGAAAAAGAACTTATTACTCCAACAAATAAAACAACAACAATGCGAATTATATTATAAAGTCATTAAAATGTAATACATAGTTCAGAACTTAGTTCAGCCACTTCAGCAATCTCACAGCAACAATAAAACTAACTTTCTTTGGTTGGTTACAGATAAATTTTTTAATATTAACCTTGACCAATCCAGTCCGAAGAACAAGGAAAAGCGTTATAACTAAGCGGTTAATATTTACAAAAATGACCGTGGATGAAATTGTCTATATATCATTGAAAAATATTGTTCTAAATAAAACTCAAACAATATAAAAATTGATAAAGAAATGCCAACTACTTTGACTATGCATGTTGTTGTCAAAAATATCCAAGTTGGCATGTAAACTGAACATTGCGTCCCTCCCCGTAGCTATCATGGATAGCTCCTTTCGGTAGATGTAATATAAAGCTCGATTCAGTAACCAAGATCATCCACCCTAGGAATTAGGAAAAAATGAGGTTGCAACGTCTCACAACTATTAGATAAGTGAATTTACTGAAATGCATACCAATTTAGCAAGAAAACACATACACGTAATAATAATCACCTTTAAAGGCACAAAATGGCAAGAAATAACAATAAAGTGTTAAAAAAGGTGAGGCGAGGCTTAGGGTTTTGAGGAACAAGAGATAAATAGGAGGTGCTTTGAACAGAATAATTATGAGGCTCTTCATCCCCACCACACTCAGTTGGTTGCACATCCTTATGCATAGTTCCCTCAGAAGCTTGACCTAGACGGTCAAACTTTGCTTGGCTCTCCTCTTGTTTCCTCCATGAGTATTTAGCTTTCATTATTTGGAAATGTTGCATCAGGCGGTCCATCTTAGTCTTCTATAGTTGGTCCTGCTTAACGAGTAGTTGGTTTTCAACAACTAGTTCGGCTCGATATCTTCCCAAACAATCATTACTATGAGTTAGAGCCCAATTCTCCAGTTCTATTTGAACACACTTAACCTTGAATTTCTTAACCTTATTCTAGATTTTCTTTACCTTTAGATACTTTTATGGACTTATTTGATCTGGCTTTATGTCTACTAGTATCTCAGGATCAAGCTTTGGTAATTCCTCGATAACATTAACTTCTTATAACTCATGAGCATTCAACACTTCCTTCTTCTCAATATTATTTTCCATCATTACTGACAAAGATAAACTCAACTCCACAGGACCACCCAATAGAGAATCCATGTATTATTTGTAGGCTTCCAATTCTGAGTTTAATTCTACAATCTTCACATAGCTTTCTAATTCTAGATTATCGACAAATCTTGCCTTTTTCTCAACATCGACTTTAGATAAATTCAACAACAGAACTGTTTCTATCAAATCTTCAGGGGCACTCGATACCTGAACTTCCTTTTCTTCTTAAGTGTCAGGACCATCTAAGGGCAAGACATATTTGACATTCTCATTTGAAACATACTCCACAATATCATTTCCATATTTTACCAATTTAGATTTGGAAATATGACTCCCAACTTCATCTCCTTCAAATTCAGAATATGGTAATCGAAACAAACCTTGACTAAAATCATCACATACCTGAGATACCTTTTTAAACAAATCCAACTCCTTAGTTGAGCTAACCAAGGTTGTAGAAAGTTCAGTTGTCCTTTCTCGACTTGAAAACCGTTTAAGCAATGAACAGGTGTGGGTTCAGCATGACACTCTTAATGACCACCACCTCGTTTGAATTTCCTCCAGAGTCATATTTATTTTTCTCATCAGGGTCAGGTGTAGGAGAGGTTTCCTTTAACACCTTTTTATTTTTTCCCTTCTTCTGCATGAGCACCTTCTTATGTTTTTGCAGGCGACCTTTCCCTTTTGGCTTTTTCTTCTGTATAACTGGGACTTCCTCCTCCTCAAATAAAGGTTCTTCCCCCCTCTCGTCCATTGCTTCCTCTTATTTTTTAGACAAGGGGTGATTTAGGGTTTCTGTATATATGGTTTTACATCGCTTGGAGATGAGAGTCTCCACAGCTCTGTTGGACTATTTCTCATTTCCTCCACTCACCAAGTATTCATATGAACACTCATATTCAAAATCTCACTTTATCCTTAGCACATATGATGGCCCGTTCGAGGGAGATGACATAAATTTCTACCCATATCCACCCCATAAAAGAAAATATTCTCACGACTTCCCATTTTTCTGTAATTATTCTTCTACCAATATTTTTATCATAGCATGGTGAAACATACTGGTATCAACGTTATCATGCTAAGAATGACCATTATTGACCATATTAGTTAGAATTTTTAACAGGTAGAAAGGGACATTAATTTTCCGCTTATTGTCAAAACAAACCATAAATTTAAAATGATATCAGAAAGTTAAAGTTTATCTACCTTCACAGGTAATGTATTTTTGGACTAGATACAAGGGTTCATGCTTTTCCTTCATTACCCATGCTTGCGATATGCCCTTGCTACAATTCAATTTTTGTTTCTCTAGTATCAGAAACTGGTCACAATCAAACTCTTGCATTGTTCCTTTGAAACAACATTCGCCTCCCTGCGAAAGACTTGTACACTGTGCAATGGATTCCTTTCAGACAAATATCTCTAGCTGGTTCAAATGAGTCACTCTCTCATTGAAATTCTCTACATAGGTTTTCATCACTTTAGAAATTATACCCCTGAATTTTTTGGAAAAACTTAAGCCAACCAACTTCCATGAAGTATTTGTGACCTCGGAGAAATTTATCAAGAAATTCAGGATTGGTAGGTTCCAAGCGCAACACTAGAGGTTTTGGTGCCATACCATCCTTTATGGGGGGACAACCAAATATCTCAGCTTTGCGTAAGATTGGTTGGCAAAAGAAGACAACGGGAGAATTGAAACGAAAAGTTTCTATTATGGGGAAAGATCACGTGGAAGGTAAAACTCAAATAATTAGATTGCATGGGGAAACTGTGCATCCACAATCCATCGTGATAGGATAAGGTTACGATACAATAAATCACAATCTTGAGTACAATGATATTTTAAAGATTAGTGAATCCTTACCCAATTAAAGCATGCATTAAAGTAAAAACACCTCACCGTGATTACCTTAATTACCTTGGGAGTCTCACTTACCAATGTGTCTTGATTAGTGTTATGATAATTGTTTCCGCAGACCTGGAAATTTTGTCCACTTTCCTGTTGGTTACGTGAACAAGATGCCACGAACATTCAATTCTATCTCATTGTTACCAGGAAATATGGGTGATCCAAAACCAATTCTTCATCTGGTAATCCGCTAAATCCTAAAGAAAGTCTAGACTTGATGACTTTAACAATTAACTTATCACTATGCTAGACTTACTCCAATGAATTTGCTTTTGTCTTCTTGCTTTGGCTATCATTAATAACTTTGATAGGGTAAAATGATGTTGTGGGTGAAGGGTTTGGTCATAATTCTCATAGTGAAATTAAGTAACTTCCCTTCCTAGCCATGAATCTAGTAGTTTTCATCTTGAACAAAATCACAAGTCTTCACGCATTCCACGACTTTGGGTAGAATCTCCCACCTTTTGAATAAAGGAGTTGAATTCGAGCATGTGAGAGAATCATTGGATTACTAACCCTTAATTTATGTCGTTAGCCAACATGAGGCCTTCCACCTTTAATTTCAATGGAAGCCAAGGTACCCACATATATATTATGAGGTACAAATAAATGTGTTGAATTGGATTCACCTATAAGATCCAACCAGGAGACATTGATGTATTCCCATTGATTTCCGATGAGAGAACTACCATTGGTGCATGCAAGTTTTAAGATACTGCAATAATCCCTTGTCCTTCTCCCTAGATAATGTGTTGAAGTCGATGGAGGAAGAACAGTTAGAAGGAGGGACTGAAGGAATCCCTCATCAACTAAAATGAGACACACAAAAGACATTTGAAAGATTTACAAGGTAAAGAATGAAGAAATGATAACAAAATTTTAATAACCTAATCATGCCACAATGTGGTTTTCATAACTAGGCCCCAATATTATTATCCTTATTATTATTATTATTATTATTACTATTACTATTATTATTATTATATATCTTAAAATAAAAGGAGAAGAGTTAAGAAGAGGAAATAACATCAAGAAGAGAATCTCCCTGCTTCACCACTTCCATCCCATTGTCCTTGCAGATTTCAGCTACAAATTCCTCCTTCGACATAGGCCTTTGGCAGAAATTCAACCTATGTCCATTCGCAAGAAAATACATTTGTTGTTCTCCAATGGTTTTAATTTGAACTGACCCATTATTAAAAACATTATCTACTTTGTATGGTCCCAACCAACAGGTTGTAAATTTCCCTTTAAATTCCTTGAATATAGAATCAAAAGGGAGCACCCAATCTCCCTGTTGGAATTGCTTATGTTGAATGAATTTATCATGCCACTTCTTTTGATGTTCCTGTACTAGAACTATCTTTTGGACCGTGTCCTTCTAAATTTCATCAAGTTGATTCAACTACAACAATATTTTTTCCTGTGTTCCATTAAATTCAATCCCAACTGAGTAATAGTCTAAAAGGTGTGAATATAAAACTCAATCGGTAGCAGGACTTGTTTCATGTATACTAACTCATATGGTGTGTGTCCTGTATTACTCCTCCATGTTATTCTATTGGCCCAGATAACGTTAATAAATCGATCCTCCCTATTTATTATGGACCTGAATGGTCTTAGTGATAATGCCCTCCAATAATTTATTCATTGATTTTACTTTCCCGTTCCCCTTTGGGTGATAAGGCATTGAAGTTTTGTGTTGAATATGATATTATTCCATACTAAATTTGATCAAGTTGGACGTAAATTGTGTCCCTCGGTCTCTAACGATCTCCCTTGGCACACCAAACCTGGTAAAAATATCCTCATATAGAAAATCTTCGTCTGCTTGTTCATTTGATCGAGTTAGAACCTTGGCATCAACCCATTTCGTAACATAATCCATACACACAAAAACATATTTATTTTTTCCAGGACATTGGTGTGATCGGACCTATGAAATCCAAGGCCCACCTCTCGAACAGTTCAACCAACACCTGTGGCTGCACTAGCATTTCATTTACCTGAATTGGCCTCCACATCCTTTGGAAATTATCACACTAGCGTACATATTTTTTCGAGTCTTTAAACATATTAGGCGAATAATACCCAACTTGCAATACTTTGTAGGAAATGAAATTATCTGAGAAATGGCCTCCACAAGGTTCATTTGGACAAGCTTTTAACGTGTCTGGAACTTCATCCTCCCGTATGCATCATATAATGATAAGACATGCACTTGTATAAAACAAATCACCGGTAATATGAGAATAATAGGCACTTCTATTTATGATCTTATGCTTCTCATGAGCAAGTAGCTTCGCTGGTAGTTTTCTTGTACCAAGATAATTCACAATATCTACAAACCAAGGTAGGTAAGTAGAAACCACAAATAATTCTTCATCAGGAAAATCCACATTTACAAGAACATTATTTTCATCATGTTGCAACCTAAAATCGAAATCATCAACCGAATTATCTTTACCAAGACAATTTACAATGGTAACATTAAATTCTTGTAATAAAAGAATCCATCTCATGATTTGTTCTTTGGTTACCAAATTGTTCATGAGGTACTCAATCAGTCCATGGTGTGTTCAATCAGTTCATAACCTATAATATAATTCTGAAATTGTTTATAGAATGCACCACCACAAGGAACTCCTCTGTCACAATGTAATTCAATTCAGTGAGGGTTAAATTTTTACTAGAGTAATAAATTGCATAATAACACAAATAATATTTTTTCCCCAAGGAATTTCCCAAATTTGTGTTTGTGGCATCCATAGAAATATGAAAGGGAAAAGCCTAATTCCCCCCCCCCCCCTCAAAACAGGAGCAACTGAGAGTTTCTTTCAAAGTATTAAACGCATCCTGACACTCTCCAATCCATAAGAAAACAACATCTTTAGACAATAACTTCAACAAGGGCATATAAATATTTGTGAAACCTCCAATGAAGCGTTAATAATACCTTGCAAATCCAATTTAACTTCTTACCTATTTTTGCATTGTATAAGGAAATGGTAGTTGGGATAGACCTTGATCTTGGTGGGATGAACCTAAATTCTTGCAATATAAACAATATGACCAAGCACAACACCCTTAGTTAGCATCATCCTATATTTGATATTACTCAAGGCAAGTTGTTCTTCCTAACATCTGATTAATACTTTTTTTAAGATTTTCCAAAGCTTCCTTAGAGGAATCCCCGTAAATAATAAATTTGTCTATGTAGACCTCTAACAATCATGAATTAAATATGAAAAGAATGCCTACCACTACTCTTTCAAATGTGGCTGGAGAATTACACAACCCAAAAGGTAAAACCTAGTAAATAAAAAATTTCGTGGGACAAGTGAAAGTAGTTTTCTCTTGATCCTCTAGAGTTACATGAATCTTGTTGTACCCATTAAACCCAGATAAGAATAAGAAGTATTTGTTTCGTGCTAAGGTATCTAGGACCATATCTATAAAAAGAAGAGGGAAATAATCCTTCATAGTGGCTTTGTTGAATGCTTAGAAATTTAGACACACTTTCCATTTTCTTGAATATTTTGGAACCATAACTAAGGGGAAACCCATTTGCTATCAGATATCAAGTAGATTAAGTTTGCATCAACGAGATTTTGTAATTATTATTTTAATACCTCCTTGAGTGTTGTGTTCATGTGCCTATGAGGTTCCCAGACAGGATGAGCATCGACCTGTGTATAGATATGATGAGAACAAACTGTCAGATCGATCCACTTGATGTCCCGGTAATCCCATGTGAAGGCCTTTATTTGTTCCTATAGAACCTTCATCAATTATTTTTGCTACTCATCAGTAAGTTCAACATTGATAATATTACTTCAATGGAAATACAACATGGTTTTGTTTCTTAAAATGGTGCTTCAGTAGTGTTGCATAATGAGGAAAAAGCTGTCAAATCATATGTTTCATGCACATCACTCTTTAAAATTTGTTTGAATGGATGATTGTTAGAACCATAAGAACTTGAATTACATAAAACAAAATTAGGCTGAATTTCTTCAAAATACTCCTAAAAATTCTTTATCTGATTGTTAATACACATGGGATGGATCGTTTCCTCGTCACTTGCTTATTCATTGAACTAAGGAGCTTCCTATGATTCCGTGGGAGACTTCACATGCGGATACAATATAATTTCTTTTACAAATCTACTGTGGGAAATGAACATGAAACCAACCCTGCATCCTATGAACACATTCGTTATAGCAAGCCACGATCTCCCAAGGATAATCAGATGCCATCCATTTGAAGATTTGGTTTGTGTGAACATGAATTCCACTAGATATTTTCATGAATCAAGGGAAATAATAACATTGTCCAAAGCTCCTTCCGACTTAATCCTGGAATGATCTACCAAATTGAGAACAATTGGAGTAGAATGAAGATAAATTAGCTCAAGTAGATTCATGGTATGTGCAATCACGATATTCATGGCTGCTCCAAGGTAAATTAAGGTATTAGGAATGCATACTCCATTAATATGCACTGAAATGATAGGTTTTCCAAGATCATAATATTTCTTCACTAAATTATTTCTAGTAATCACATCAACGCACTCACCAATAAGATGAACAGTCGGTGGATCCTTACACTTCTACCATGGCTTCTTCTGACATAATTCCCTCGTTGTTTTAGCATAAATGAGTGTATCTTGAATATCCTGTAACATGGGGAGTTTTAACACAAATGTTCCCCAATTCGTTAATCACATCATGTTCAAGAGGTTTTATCTAATCTCTCTCATCCAACCTCTAACGAAAAGGGGGATTTTATGGTTGTTTCAAGGTACTATTCTCTTTCTAAGGGGGTGTAGGTATATTATTTCTTTCTACAAGGGTAGGATCTTCTTCCTCTCTTTCTCCTTCTACAATAACAGGGCTTAAATTTGGCAGCACTTTCCTTGACCGTAAATGAATATCTTGTACTTCTACATGAGTGATAACCTAGATTGGGAAGGGATGCAACTCAGCTTGCAGGATAAGTTGGGTTGCTTTATATTCGGGTTAGTGAGAGGTTGAATATACAACTAGTTTGGCCTGAAAGATAGGGTAGAAGGCAGTCATAATTGAGTAATAGAAGGTTGTTGTTGTTGAGATGTTAGAATTTGGTATTTCGCAAAAAATTGAGACTACACTGGATACTGAGGCAATAGCAAATAGGAATACGGGGGTATAGGCCCATAATCTAGTCCTCACAAACCTTTGATTCCAAGATTGGGTCTAAGGAGGCTTTTGTGGACATATTTTCCATGGTGTGGCAACATTTGACGATGCACACTATAAATTAGAAAATTGTGAAAAACTCATGGTAGCAGGGTCAAAATACGTACCTTGAGGCCTAATATGCCACAGTTTCTTCGTTGCTAATGAATACAACGTCTATGTTGTAGGCTCATCCCCATGGTATACTACTTTGAGTCCTGGTAGGGAATGACAACTATATGTATAATGATCATTTGCATAGATGGCGCAAACAATAAGGTTATTGAAATGACAATATTTTATGGGGTGTTTTTTTCCAACATCTCAGGCAAACAATACCAAGGGAGGTGTGCTCTTCCACCTATTTCTTCTTGAAACTTAAAGTGTCAAGTTTTAGACTCAAAGTACTTAAAATATCCATTTTAAAATCTTCCAAAAGATTTCCCATTTCCATCCTGGTTACACCATTCGAAGTCAAATTTTGATTTTTAAGTAGATCACAAGATATTATTGTTATTCATCCTTGTCCACATGAATATATCGTGCAAACTTTGGTGATATTGTTGAAGGTGAACACTGAGATATCTCCTGCTCCAATCAAGTTTAACACCTTCATTGATTCTTTTGTCAAATCGTTTAAAAGGAGGATCTTCTTTGTTTCATCCGACTTATGTTGTTAGGCACGTTGAATATTATATACAAATATTTGTAGGTATTCATATGAAATTTTGTCTACCCTTTGCACCATTATAAAAATATATTCTTTCAATTCGCGAGCTTTGCAGTAATCTTGGTACTTCTTAAGAAATGACTATCTCATGCCTTACCAAGTGGTGATACTCTTTTTCTTAGTCCCATGAACCAACGCAAAACAAAACATTTCAAGGTAGTTAGAAATAGCTTCAACTTTTGTGCATCAGTCAAATAATCCATGTTATGACATAAGTCATAAAATTCAAATAGAAAAGTTTCGGGAGCTTCACTTACCAACCCTTGAAAGTACAGAAGTAATGTTGTGGAAATGTTCTTCATTTGTACATTAGTAGTCAAATCAACTATTAGAAAACCAAAAGTCGTCCCATTCTCATTCTTTGACTGGTTTTTCTCTCCTTATCCTTCAAGCATTCTATTACCTCCAACAAAGTTAAATTCAAATTGGCAGGGCGAAATTCCAGTAGTTGGGTTGCTATCAAGTGGTAACTCCATTCCTCTTACCAATATTGCTTCAATAACAGGGATGTTGGAGGAAGTGGCAGAGTGATCTACTCTTCCAACTACCAATGTTTCACCTGGATTCTTTAATGCTTCACCTTCTCCTTTCCTATTAGTGTTATTACCTACCAAGTTAGTGTTGGGGTTTGTTCTGTTTTATCTTTACTAATTGAAGTATCAATATTTACCTTACCTCTACCTTTCCTACCTCTCCCTTGAATCATATAGGACCAACATCATCTAGATCTAGTGAGGTGGGAAATCCACAAAACATGGACGCGTAGGTTCTTACCTCTCATCTTATCGCTCCTGCAACTTTGTGTTCTAGGATGCTTAGATACTGTAAATGAGGAAATAAAATTAAAAAGTTAGTTAATTAAAATCTATTCCCTTGGCACCTCCCTGGTAACGACGCCAAAAATTATGGACAATTTAATTTATGAAATTGTGAGTTCATTAAATTGTTAACCGGGGCTCGTAAGCTGATGAGGCACCCAGACAATATATGCGAGATTAGATCACTGCAATATTTAATCAATAATTATTTTCTACTATACATGATTCATTCTTCATCCAATTAACAAATATTCAATATTCACCAATATTTGAAAACATTTATCATTCATCAATGTATAACATAGTCCAGTAACAATAACAACTAACCATCAATTCACACTCATGCTAAAAATAATAAACAAACCACACAATTAAGAGAACTACAGGTCTGATTCATGGGGGTATATTTTAACCCTCTGATAGATCCCTGTGTTAGTAGTCTCCTGGAAAACATGCGATCGGGTCCCCCTTAACACACAATAAAAATCCCTCTCATTCAAATCCAAATGCAATGCTGAGAAAATAATCAATAATATTAATCAACTCTAATAAGAGTAATTCAAAATAACGATTTCACAACATTAACATTACATCTATGGAAACCATAAATAATCACATTAAATATATATTGAACACGCATAATTCATGCAAGTGCATTCCAAACCAGGGGGGCCTGCCTAGCTTGAAGCACCACATGTAAAGTAACTTATTACTCCAACAAATATGTATCAATGTCATTGCTTGAAAATTCTATTATAAGATTTTTTCCAACAAATTTTCAAAAGAGAAATATTAAAGTATGAGTTGTAAAATAAAAAAAATGTTGTAACAAAAGGAAGAGGAAATTGAATGTAATGTACTAGGGAAAATTTTTGAAAGGGGGTTGTTTCAAAGAAGGGGCTAGAAAACATTGATTTTGAAGCTTGTATATTATTGTCAATCTTTTAATGAAAAAGTGAAGGCTAGATATATTTTGGAGAATTTTTCTATGTGAATGTAAAGTTGTATGATCTACATTTATGTAATGATTAATTAATATTTTCAATTGATATTTTAAATTAGATACGATAGTACAATATTGAGGTTTTCAAATAACTATTTATTTGAAATATAGCTATATATGTATCTATGCTTTAAACTTTACTAAATCGTGTGAACTAATTCTTTAAATTCAATATTTAAATATTCTTTCTTGTGTATGAATTCAACATACACGCTCCTCGCCGGGATAGATAGAATTAATAGTTAATAACAATAATACAGAGATTACAGTAAGATAGACTTAGAACGAATTTATTAGATTTTAATCAATTTTGAACTGATTTCATTCATTAATGGGAAACCAAGCCCATGTATTGATGGAGATCGCTATCCCAAATGATATAAAATCTAATTGGGATTTGTTGTATGGTTATTCTTCCCCATTGTTGGTGGATGTACTATTTCCATTCATCAACACTACATTGTGAATAATATAGATTCAAGCGCAACTTGGTATGAAATCAAACTCATCCTTGAACATGTAGGTGTCTCTCGAGCAGTATACAAGGAGGCTTATTACTACGTTATCGACATCCTAATCATGAGAGTTATAACACTAACAAATAAACTTATCAACATCACTCTAAACAAAAAGAATATCCTTCCTACATTCAGAATAATATAAATCCCAATGCAACTTCATCCCAACATTGAACTCGTCCCTTGACATGGAGGTGTCCCAGAACACTCGAGACTCTTATTTCCTGATCTTGCTTATCTTTGTCTTTCCGACTCTCAATTTCCCTTCCTCTCCATTTTCCTTCTCCCCCTCGTTCAATTCCTTCACTTCCTTTATATTTCCAAAAATCCCACCATCTTAATCTTGCCACCTCTCTATCTTCTTACACCTCCCTGGTTACGTGTAACCTCAACGCTCTTGGAGGCGGTCACCTATCATAAATTATTAATTAAGCTGATTTGATCCATTTTATTTTAAAAGAGGGGTTTTGTTAATTAACGTAGTCAATACTTTTCTTTAAGAAATTATACCTTGTGTATATTATATGCCTTTAGGTTATGTTACTTAGTTCTTGTTAAACGTATAGTCTTAATGAGTATAAAATGTTATATAAATAAATTATATATTTTATTTTTATAGAACCATATATATATATATATATATATATATAGTACTTTAATTTGTTTATGTTATGGAGTGACCTAATAAGTACCTTATTTTATATATTTTCGGTAATTTCTAGTAGGTCGATCATTACTTAGTATTAATAATTGGTTCATTATTTTATACTTAGACATTTCCTAATATCAACTAGTATATATGCTAGTGCGATATATGTGATGCGCGCATATGTATCTATCATATGCATGTTTCATATATATGCTAATATTCACATTCTAGGGATTCTTATAGATGGGTCATTACATATACCTCCCCTTAAGAAAACTTCGTCCCAAAGTTAGGCTTTATATAGTATGTGTACAATCATATAAGAATTGTATTTTATAATTGAAATATTTATTTATTTATTTATTGTGAGCATACTTAAAATTTAATGCTTAAAATATTAAGAATCTTTATCTATAATAGTCATGCCCTGCCCCAGTCAGGTTCCCAAGCTATTCTAAAATCATTCAATCCTTCCTAATCTCTTCCACTCCCATCCTATCCATCCTCTCCTGGGTATGCAATGGTGTCCTATACAGTGGGATAACCATTCATAAATAGTGTCGACTCCGTCGACCTAACATTCCAGTAGGCATTCGGCAGTCATCATCACACGTATAGGGGAGCGTGACTCGCACAACCCTCCCATGACCCGAGGTTTTGGAAGATAAACGGTGGGAAATGCCTCCACCCTTCCTATTAGAACCAAGAGTAACATTTTATCATGAAATCTCATGGAGTCTCAATTGTTCTGGAATTTTGTCATCACGTAGTCATTTTGGAACAGTCTTATCTGCAATTCAAACACTTGCCCATACATCATAACATATGCATTGATATATTCAAAATAATTTGCATTTATATAACAATTTGGTATAGTTTATACATGTTGCCATCTATGACCTAACATATTTAGTCATTTTATATGAAAATGGAGCTACACTGTTATTTCTATTTTAATCATACAAAAATGAAATAAACTTACAGATATCTTTATAACATAATTTTTGTAATCTAATTTCATATTTCTACAATGTTAATTAAGTGACATATTTTATATTGGTATCCATGTACTAGTAAAGTTAAACAATAACATACATTATGTATTAACAGAGTCAAATAAACATTGTATCTTTATGTTATCCATGTACTAGTAAAATAAAATTCATTTCTCAAATGTCCAAAATAGGGTATTTATATACACAAAATTTTCAGTTATTCAAAATTTATCACAGGTTGGGGTATTTTTGACATATGGCCCCTGTATATTCCCAGGTAACCGATTCAGGACTATATTTGTCCCACTGGACTTTAACTTGATCTACTAGACAATTCCTGAGCTGTCGAACCCTATGTTCCACTATACATAATGGTTCGACCGTGATGGTTCCCTCGTCCGATACCTACAGTTCCTTCCATTGAATATTATGATATTTGTCAGCAATATAGTGTCGTAAAACAAATACATGAAATACATTATGAATTTTATGCTAGTGGGGTGGCAGTGCAAGACGATAAGCAACATGTCCAACTTTTTCTAGGACTTTGAACGGTCCAATAAATCGGGAAGATAATTTTGTCCCTTTTCCAAACCGTATGGTGCTTTTATTTGGATTGATGCGGATAAAAACTTGATCTCCTACTTTATAACTTCTATCTGTCCTGTGAGCATCAGCATAACTTTTTTGTCTATCCTATGCCTCTTTCAATTGTAGCCTAATTTGCTTTACTTTTTCTTCTATCTCTTGGATTAATTCGGGTCCCATTATTACCCGATCTTCTAACCTGTCCCAGCTTAATGGTGTTCTGTAGGGTCTTCCGTATAATGCTTCAAATGGAGGCATCCCAATTGAACTATGATAACTATTTTTGTATGAAAATTCAACTAAAGGTAAGTACTTTTCCCAGTGCGATTGTTGGTCCATAACATACATTCTTAGCATATCTTCCAGTACTTGGTTTACCCTTTTTGTTTTCCCATCAGTTTCAGGATGATAAGCTATACTTAAATTTAATTGAGACCCTAGGGCTGATTGCATACAAGTCAAAAATCTTGACGTAAATCGTGAGTCTCTATCTGATATGATTTTCTTAGGTACTCCATGAAATCTAATAATTTCACTTATGAATATCCGAGCTACATCAACAACTTCATAAGTATCTCTTACAAGAATAAAATGGGCGCTTTTCGTTAATCTATCCACCACAACCAAAATGGCATTATTCATTTGCGGTGTAAGAGGCAGCCCAAAAATAAAATCCATAGAAATTATTTCCCATTTTGTCATAGGAATGTCGTGAGGTTTTAAGAGGCCTGCTGGGTGACAATGATCAGCCTTTACTTGCTGACATTCAAGACACTTAGTGACAAATTTGACAATGTCATTTTTCATTCTTGTCCAAAAGAAGAGTTTTTTTGTATCAGCATACATTTTCTTTACTCCCGGATGTGCACAATAAACTGCTCTGTGGCCTTCCTTCAGGATGGTGTTTCGAAGATCTCCACTATCTGGTATGTACATCCTTCCACGAAATCGTAAAATTCCTTCATCTTCCAAATCATATTCCTCAAACTTAGGTTCCTTTAAATGGTTACTATCCAGCCCAGACCTTACTTTTAAGTACCAACTATCTCTTACAAGATGTTCTAGTACTCGTTTTCTTAAGTTTACCTGGATAGGTATGAGGGAAAATATTCACGGTCTTCTGCTTAAAGCATCTACTACTACATTCTCTTTCCCTTTTATATATGAAATTCCAAAGTCCTATTCACTTAATAATTCACTCCATCATCTTTGTCTAGCATTCAATTTTCTATAGGTGAATAAATATTGTATACTTTGGTGGTCACTTTTGAGTACAAAGTTTCTCCCTACTAGGTAATGTCTCCAAATCTTCAAAGATAGTACCACGACGACTAACTCTAAATCATGCGTAGCATAATGTTCTTCATGTGGCTTTAATTTTCTTGAAGCATATGCTATTACGCCTCTATCCTGCATTAATACTGCACCCAATCCTTGTTTAGATGCATCGGTACACACAGTAAAATCTTTGTCCATATCAGGTACTCGCAAAATTGGTGCACTAGTTAATAATCTTTTAAGTTCGGAAAAAGCTTTATGACATGTTTCAATCCATTCATATCTAACACCTTTGCGTTGGAGGGTTGTGATAGGCTTCGCAATCTTGGAAAATCCTTCTATAAACCTTCGATAATAACCTGCTAAGCCCATAAAACTTCGCACTTCTTATGCATTCTTAGGTATTGGCCATTCCATGATTACTTTCACTTTTTCAGGATCTACTGCGATTCCTTCACCAGATATAATATGTCCCAAGTAATGAATCTATTTTTGAAATAAAGAACACTTGGATAACTTCCCATATAATTGGTGTTCCCTAAGACAAGATAATACTATCCGAAGATGTTATTCATGTTCTTTCTCATTCTTAGAGTATATGAGAATATCATCTAAAAAGACTTGTACAAATTGATTGAGGTATTTGCGGAAAACATTGTTCATAAGATTCATGAATATTTCTGGTGCATTGGTAAACCCAAAGGGTACCACAATGAATTCATAATTCTCGAAACGAGTTCAGAATGCAATTTTGGAAACATCACTTTCTTTAATCCTTAGTTGATGATAACTTTATCGTAGATCGATCTTTGAAAAGACCGCAACTCCTTTCATTTGATCAAAAAGGTCATCAATTTGAGGCATTGGATACCTATTCTTTACTGTAGCTCGATTTAAATCTCAATAATGTATGCACAATCGCAAAGATCCATATTTCTTCTTAACGAAGATTACAGGTGCACCCCAAGGTGAAACACTGGGTCGGATATGCCCTATTTCCAATAATTCCTTCAATTGGATTTGTAATTATTGAAGCTTTGGGGCTATCATTCTGTATGGTGTTTTAGAAATTGGTTTTGTACCAGGTTTTAATTCTATTGTGAGATCCAGCTCTCTTTTAGGAGGTAATCCTGGTAATTCCTTTGGAAAAAAATCCGAAAATTCGGATAATACCAGATATTTTTCTAAGGATGGTCCTTTCTCCTTGCTTACTTCTTGAACTGCATATACCTAACAACCTTTTCTTAAACAAAGTTTCATTTGCATTGCTGATATGAAACATAGGGACACTTTTCTCTTAATACCTTGGATTTGGCTTGTCTTTCCTTCATCATTTATACAAAGTATTGTTTTCCCATAACAATCTACCCATGTTTTATGAGATTCTAACCAATCCATCCCTACAACGAGGTCATAAGTTCCTAAGGTTGTGACATATACTTTTAGTTTTGTCAAACAGACTCCTAGGTCAATTTTACATTCCTCAACACTTAAATCTATAGATTGAAGTTCTCATGAAGCCATTTCTACTTGTATAAAATCGTTTTTCTTGCAAGCTGCCAACCCGCATTTATTTAATGCTGATGAAGAAATAAAACTATCAGTAGCACCAGTATCAAATAAAATTTTGAGTTTTATTCCATTGATAGTACCTGAAAATTCCACAACAGTGGATTGATGTGATGCTTCGTTATTGTTGACCACTGCATGGATTCTATGATTTCCTTGAGTACTTGATAATGGTTCTTTTCCGGCTCTTGGCATTATTTTTTACGAGACTTGAGGACAATCACGTTGAAAATGCGGTCCTCCACATCCCCAACAATTAACTTGAGATGGTCCCCTTGAGTCAGATTGTAAATTTCTAGACAATGAGCTTCTTCCTCTTGTACCACTTCCTCTTCCATTTCTTCCTCTATTAGCAGTCCCTCGAAATTTCCATGGACTAGTAGCTAATGATTCAACAGCTACAGTATTAATAGTCATGGGAATTCTTGCTCCTAATCCTCTCGGAGTAAACCTGTTGCCATAAGGAGGTGGTCTCGAGCTACTTCCTTTGAAGAAGTTTCGAGGAGTCTTTCCGATAAATCATGGCTGTGCAGGTTCTGTTGGTCTGATATCTCTTTTAATCCATAAATTTTCCTCTACGTACCATGCACATTCCACTGCCTCAACTACTGATGATGGCTTTTACATTCTAACCATAGCCCTGATTCGAGGATTTAATCCGTAAACAAAACGTTCGGCTTGACGTTTGTCAGTATCTAGATAAGGAACATATTTTACCAATTCCATAAACCTTATCTCGTATTCTTCCACTGTTTTATTTCCCTGGACTAACATATGGAAGGCTCCATCTTGTTATTCTTGAAAGAAAGGTGGTAAGTATTTTGCACGAAATCTTTCTTCAAACAACTCCCATGGAACGTTATCTAATGTGAGATGTAACTATTTTTCTAAATTTCCCCACCAAACCATAGCACTTTCTCTGAGTTGAAATATAGCGATCTTTGTTTTGGAGGTAGAATAATATTATTTTAATGCAAAGCATCTTATCATTCCTTCTAACCATGCTTCAGCACGTTCTCCTGCTCTTCCTCCTGAGAATTCCAGAAGTTTAATCTTTTATAGTTCTCTAGAAATGTCTTCTTTTGGTGGTGTATATTCACAGTCTTTAGACTTTTCAGAACGTTTTTCCTCATGATGAGGTTTCTCTTCTTTAGCTTTGATTGGTTGTGACCCTTTTAATGTTTCCAAAATGGCTTCTAATGAGCGCATTATAGTAGTTAATTCAGGTGCTGGAACAATTGGTACTGTAACAGTTGGTACCAATGCTGACCTTGATGGTCATGGTGGTGATGGTGAAGGTGATGGTGATGAGGTTGGTGGTGATGGTGATACAACCTTACGGCGTTGCCACCATTGGTATGTCTTTACCATTATGATTCTCCCTGGTTTTTGTAACAAATAAATGAGAGTCAAAATACGATTTTAAATTTATTTTATATAAAATCAAGCTCTCAAACAATTTAATTTATTATAATATAAATATATTGGTAAAAGCTTATGCATTACTCAATTTACAACTAGCTTGATTATATATATATTTTATAAATAATTACTACTTTTAATAATGTATATAAAAAAAAATACACATTATACCTTTTCAGCCATAGATAAAAACATTTAAACTTTTACATAATATACAAAAAGCTTTTCTCTAAACTTTCCATATGCAAAAAGCTATCTAATCTCAATCCATCTTTGAAGTGAATTATCTAGTTATTTGATTTAAACTATTTTCAAAAGTTATCATACGTATTTTCCAAAGTTAACCATAGTTTAGTGTATTACCAACGCACAAATGATCATAGCATATAAATTCCACCTCCCTTCGTATGTTCCTTTTGTACCATATGCGCGAAACGTATATATTAATACTTGCCATATGATATACGTTAAATTAAATATATGCTACTTGGAGATGTTGGACCCACCGGTATATGCGAATTTGCAGAGCAGAGGTCTTGGGACCGAATCCCAATCTGGTCCATCGATTTTCTAATTATAAGGTTTGTAATAAGGTTTACCCTTCCAATGTATTAAATTGCCAACGCACATTAAAATGTAATATTCCATATGCCTTAATGTATCCACCATTAACCATAATATATATGACCGTAACATATGGAATTTAATATTCGAATAATGAGGTTTGTGATGATATTTATGTGGAAGGTTTAAAATTTAATTAAAGTTTGAATTATATATATATATATGCAACTGACTTCAAACCTTTGCCCGACTCCTCCATCGATACTACGGTGGTTATATGCTTATGTATAGAACATATTTACCGCATTTAAATTTGGATATGTTATATTCATATTCCGGCGACAGGATATATTAATAAATATGAAGTGACATATATGTTGCATAAACCTCAAGCAACGCACATTAAATTCCATACCATAACCTGTCCGACATGCGATATGCGGCAACAGAGGTTTTTGTCCTTATCATATTTTATTTGTTAGCGTGGCTTCACCTTAAATACACACCAATTTTGAGCTTTTGACAACAAATCATATGTAACCCAGATGGAAATTTAAGATCCACGATATTTCCTTACTTATACAACATGAATTTACATTAAATTTTCTCACGCGGGCTCATATATTTTTGAAGCCAAGGAGTGGAATGCCAAGGATCATTCCACTCTCCCTTCTCTTGTTCGATTGAAAATAATAATAATAAAAACGATCCGTGATGATAAATTACATAAAAAGAGGTTTGAAGTTCTTTTTGTAACTTAGTTTGATACTAACGTTGAGATTATTGCAATGAGTGCTCCATTGTTTATTATTAAGTCTGCAATCGCTAGAGCGCAGGTCGTCGGCTCAACTCCTGCGGGCAACTCAATCGCTAGTGGGCTGAACGTTTGTGGGAAGGAGACTTGGGCAGTTGACTGACTATAGCCTGGGCCAATTAGTAACTTAACCGAGCTCTTCCGGCCTACCGCCTTTAGAGCATATTCAATAGGTAAAGGTAAATCTTTCAGTGGTTCGCATGTCAATTAAAGGGCCGAATTACTAATCTCAAGAAAGGTCGAGTTTGCTTCTTTTCAAGGTCACATATATTCCCAAGCTTACAGGATAAGTTATTACTCTTGTGTAGATGAGTTTAGTGTTGATAAAAATGGCAGAGGACTGATATCATATGGCTGAGTTTACTCTTTAATACTAGACGTGAGCACCTGAAGTATCTATGAGTTGAGTTTGTCCTTTGTTGGTTCGAGTTTGCCTACTTAAAGGGCCGAGTTCTACCTTGCTATAGGGAGTTGCGTCTATGGAATTTCTTGTGGGATGTAGAGCTAATATTGTGGCTTATTTTCGCATCAAGACTAGGGGATGAGGGTTGTTTCGGTAGATTGAACAAACAACAATTTTGTGGGACTGATATCTGAAGACTATACTACTGGTGCTATTCTTTTATGTGACTGATATATTAAAGTCTGCATTTAAAAGTTAAAACAAGTCCCAGGTTCCTCTTCATCATTTTTGACCTCTGTAAACTTTGTTAAAACAATAATAAAGTGGTTGAATGTTGCTAGAACTATGTTATTGTAAATTTGGGTTGTTTGTAGTAGAGATTTTACTACGTTAATAAATATAAACCAGAATGATAGTAAACCTGAGTTGAATACAGTAGCATATTGTTGTTATGAATGGTTTTGTGGTAAATCTTGGGTATTATGCATACCTCACTTGTTAAATTTATTGTACCTACAATTAGTAGTTTGTGAACTATTCGACAAAATGACAAGCTGAAAAGGTCAGAGAGTTTGAAAACTAGCTCTGATACCAAGTGTAATGTCCTGAATTTATTTACTTGACTAAGTTTTCTAAGTTACATGATCAAAGTTTTTAAACATTGATTCAACTAACATGTGGAATAATTAGAACATAATTTGGGCATCTAACTAACAGAATATAATTAGATAGGATTTCAGCATCTAACTAACAGAATATAATTAGATAGAATTTCAACATCTAACTAACATAATTTATGAAATATAATTAGACACCAACCTAATTTCCTTTGTTGGATTCGATGCTGACTTTCTTTGCTATAGAGTCTGTTTTTCTTGTTGTCCTTGTGTTTAATTTCGTTCCAAAAGACTAGAACCACCCAGCCAGCTAAATATTGTTGTTGTATTCAGCTCCAAAATCCTCCAATATGAGAGGTTTTGAACCCCCGTGCCCAAAATTCCATAACACTGGAGACTCTTATTTCCTGATCTTGCTTATCTTTTTCTTTCAGACTCTCAATTTCCCTTCCTCTCCATTTTCCTTCTCCCCCTCGTTTAGTTCCTTCACTTCCTTTATATTTCCCAAAATCCCACCGTCTTAATCTTGCCACCTGTCTATCTTCTTACACCTCCCTGGTTACGTGTAACCTCAATGCTCTTGGAGGCGGTCACCTATCATAAATTATTAATTAAGTTGATTTGATCCATTTTATCTTAAAAGAGGGGTTTTTTTAATTAACGTAGTCAATACTTTTCTTTAAGAAATTATACCTTGTGTATATTATATGCCTTTAGGTTATGTTACTTAGTTCTTTTTAAACGTATAGTCTTAATGAGTATAAAATGTTATATAAATAAATTATATATTTTATTTTTATAGAACACTATATATATAAATTTAAATAGTACTTTAATTTGTTTCTATTATGGAGTGACCTAATAAGTACCTTATTTTATATACTTTTGGTAATTTCTAGTAGGTCAATCATTACTTAGTATTAATAATTGGTCCATTATTTTATACTTAGACATTTCCTAATATCAACTAGTATATATACTAGTGCGATATATGTGATACGCGCATATGTAGCTATCATATGCATGTTTCATATATATGCTAATATTCACATTCTAGGGATTCTTATAGATGGGTCATTACATCAAACACACCTAATGAGAAGGGATTTGAAGCCAACACTAAATGTGCAAAGGTATGAAACTATTATTGTAAACTTTATTTCTTACAATAGAATCTCATTTATGCCATACCTTGCAATCCCCACAAAAAATATTAAAATATATATAAAATGAAAAATTTCTTTACGGATCCATGTGGTTTCTATGTTTTTAGTTCATTGAATATTAAGTAGATTTGTACATGGAATTATATCTTATTGAGTAATTTGATATGGGGTTTGGTTTTCCACATAATGATAAAGTGTGGTTTTTATTGGTTGAGGAAATGTATAATTACTTATAATTTACTAGTTTCCTCCTCCTAACCCTCCAACTCAATTGCAATATTATAAGACCCTCCAAGGAGTGACTTTATGTTCATATTATTCCTTCAAACCATAGGTTTTATATTTAACTTCAATGCCTCCTTGAATCGGTTAAAACATCCCCTTTTATGTTGTTTCTTGTTAGTTAAACCAATCCATGTGTGGGATACAAGGATGAACATGAATGAATGGCACATACTTCAATTAACCTCCAAATATCTAGTAATGTACTAGTGGCTTATCAGAGATGAAATGGCCCTTTTTCCTTCATGTGGCATTTCTTTGCCTAACTTTCACTAGTTATGAAATATTCTGATGATATAGAAGCATCCATATTGAATTTATCCAAAGGCCAACCCATAAATTTGGAATGACACCAGAAGGAAAAGACCCTCTAGCAAAGGTTATAAAGGAGGTTTTTAGTGTTATAAAATTAGCCAAAATTCTTAAAAAAACATTTGCTACAACATTCATTTTCGGTAATGAAGATTTTGGCAGAGCTTTTAACAGAATTTCAACACAATTAAAAAAACTTGGTCGGTCGGAGGTTATTACAGATGTTTTTGTCATCGGTGCGCTAATCAGGTGTCAACGCACCAGTGCATTTTAGAGTGAACTCACTGGTACTGCAAACCTACCAAGCACGGGGACGAAAAACAAATATAGGATGCCTCAGGGTGTTTAGCAATGTCCTAGTGCGTGTTAGCTAGACATTCGCCCCGAGGCGGTCAAAGTTGCATGCACTAGGACATTAAGGTATACAACTGCACCGGGCGCACTGTAGGTGATACAATGCACCTGGTTGTTCTAATTGGTATTGGGATTTGTGCGGTACCCATAGGTCGTATCAACGCACCGGTGTGTAGTATTATACAAACGCACCGGCACTCAGTATCACACAAACACACTAATAGTTCTAATTGGTATTGGGATTTGTGCAGTGCCCATAGGTCGTATCAAAGCACCGGTGCAGTATTATACAAACGCATCGATCATTATAATTGGTATTCGTATTTGTGCGGCGCCCATAGGTCGTAGAAATGCACCAGTGAGCAGTCTCACATAAATGCATCGGTGCGCAATATCGTACAAACGCACCGAGAGTTGTAATTGGTATTGGTATTTGTGCAGTGCCCATATGTCATAGAAACACACTAATGCACATTAAATGACATGCATCGATGTTCATTTTATATTTTTTAGAAACATCGCATGTGACATTGCAATTATTATGATTATTTTAAATTCATTATTCATCAAAAGTCGACACATATCTTATAACAATATTCATATCAATTAAAATTTTATTAGTGCATTTGAATGTGATGTTTGGATTAATTTGTTATATCATATCATAATTATTGTGATTTTTTTTAAAATTCATTATTCATCAAAAGACGACACATAGCTTATAACAATATTCATATCAATTTAATTTTTATTAGTGCATTTGAATGTGATATTTGGATTAATTTATTATATTATATCATCAGATTTCACATCTCTTCATTATAATATTTAATCATCCATATATTTAATCAGTGGTGTTACATTTCACATCGACAATGGAGAACCCAATAGAATAGATTAAAATGCATTATGTGTGTGTATGTGTGTGTGTGTGTGTGTAAGACACTCTTCGTCATACAAAATGGGACAGTTATTGGTATCCCTTTGTCTTTCAATTGGGACACTATGTCCATTACATTAAACAAAATGTCTGATTTCACAGACAAATATTTCAAAAAATACAACGCCTTGCCTTGATATCCAAACATAATGATCATCATTCTTCACTTGAACTGTTGTCACTGCTCGAGCTACTTCTATGACTTGGGTTATTTTGAGGAATGTTTTTTTCACTGTGTTGATTGTTTTCTTCTTCTTCACCTTCCATCTACAAACATTAAAATAAATTGTAATGAGTGTATATACATTGGTGAGAATAATGAAAATTGCAATATTAAATAATATACATCAATGTAAATCGAAAAGAAATGATGTACCATAGCAACAATTGACTCATGAACTATACACATTCTTTCAAAACCAAATTTCATGCCATCTTTCAAGATTTCATCTGTTGGAGTAGTTCCATACTTTGTTTCCTGCAAGTTTTATACCCCATAACAAATCATATATTTAATATAAAAGATTTTTTGTTCTATTAATTATAGACGGAGCTAAGTAAAATAAGATCGATCGATGCTTACAAATTCCACAATTAATTTATGATATGCCAACATATACTGACAACCCATATTTAACCCAATGTCAATTAATTCATGTGATGGTTCTTCTTTGTATGTTAGCAAAAGTTTGAAGACATTCAATGATGATTGTTGTAAAACAACTTAAAAGATACAAAAATGAAATATAGTTAAGTTGTTACAAGGAAGTAACAATTACTCACAAACGTAGATATAAACCCTTTTTCTTCCTTGTCGGCTTGTTTTATGTGTTGAATGGGTTCCATTTTATTTTCTTTTCTGCAAGAAAATACTTGAAAATTAATATTTAATGCTAAATTGTTTATTTATTGTACCTAATCAAAAAATTCAATGATTACATATTACATTTGAAGCACGTTGTCGTTGAGATGGCTCCTCGTGTGACGCAATTATGTCCATTTCTTTGACCATCTCCTTGTACACCTTTTTGGACATTCCTACTCGCATATTTCTGATATCAACTCGTTCATCTTTTGAGATTTTCATAATCTTCTTGAAAATATAACATGACAATAAACTATTTAATTTATATATATATATATATATATATATATATATATATATATGAAAAGTAAATATAACAAAAGTGATATTTACAAATGATTTCTTTCTAGTAATATATACATATAATTCTAGAAAAACATTTAAAGGAATATTATTTTTTCACTCCTTTTTTATTGTTGTACGTTTTTTCTATTAAAAGTCTGGCATGTCTCATTAACCAATTCTTTGGAAACTCTTCCTGTAATTTAGATAAAATTTGGTTCTTGGAATCATTGGATTCATTTTTGTAGTGTAAGTGGAAATAACGTCTATACATTCTTTCCACTAGATCCCTTAAAGTTTTGTAAGAGTTTTTCCCCCTTTCGTTAACCTCCAACACCCCTCCAAATGAGCTATGGAGCAATTCATTTTCATTTGCATGTTCTATTTTTTTTTCTTTTCTTAGAACAACACTCCTTTTCTCAATTGTTGGTCCTTGTAGAACATTAAATATATGTGAATTAATAGATTGTTTGAAACATGTCGTCTAATAATTTTAAGTACATTATTAATGAAAATTAAAAAAAGAAACTCATATTGGATCGATAGTATTTTTTCATTCACCTATTTCATCCTTTTGCAATTTTTCCTTCAAGCTTTTACGCTATTCTGGTCCTAGATCAGAAATAATCTTATCGAACTTCATCATTTTGTGGCTCTGCATGATACACAACAAACAATACATATTATTTAAACTTACATATAGTTCAAAAATAATAATTTTTGTAAAGAATTTACAAAAAACTTTCCTTTTTTTCTTTTCTTGATGTGCTATAAGTGTTTTTGTTACTTGATCTCTTGTCAGCCATTTATTTATCGATATGAAACCTATACCATACCATTAATAAATATATTTTATAAATAAATCATAAAAAATTTAGGCAAAAAAATATATCAAGAAACCGGTGCGCCTTTAATGATGTGCGCACCGACGTCGGTGCGGCGTGTTCTTATAAACGCACCGCCAAAATAGTAGAAACATCGTATAGTGCTCTATGTCAACAAGGAGCACCAGTGCGTTATATTTTAACTAGAGCACCGATTAAGACAGCTAAATTAATAAAAATCCTCTAATGTTAGTTTTTCTAGCATATGATGTCGTGGAGGGGGCGGTGCGACATATTCTTATAAATGCACAGCAGAAACAAGAGACCACAAGGGATGACATAGATTGGGATCCGACTATGCAAGTCGTCTCGTGGGTTTGATGTCATAGGCCTATATATATATATATATATATATATAGCAATACAAACCCTATAAAACTAAAATGAAAAGCCCTAATTATCACAGAAACAAGAAGAATCAAGGGTTTAGCGTCAAATGGAATTTTATTTTTATTTTTATTTATTTTTATTTATTTTTAATGAAGAGTAAATTTAATTTTTTTACTTACAGTGTAAAAAATACTCAAAAAATGTAAAAAAACAATAAAATTTAATCACCTAGTTTGAAATTCTGATTGTTCGAATAGTTTTGTTTGAAAGTATTTCGCTGCTCCATAATGCTCTCGTGCTCTCTTCCTCCTCCAAGTATGTCTCGTGCAAATCTCTCCCTGAATTTTTTGGTAAAAATAATGAAATAATGAAAAGTTCTTACTATTTAAAGAATTGCTTTACGAAATTAGATTTTCAAAAATATTTTGCAACCCATTTTTCAATTTACTGCTTTTTTTTCACTTTAAAAAAATATAGCTGCGCTTTTTTTATTTGCAGCGATTCGGCTCTGATGTGTTAATTGATAACACCGCACCGGTGTGCAGTAACTAAAACGCACCAGTACGATTATCTATACATTAGCACCGATAACAATAAGTCTATTTTTAAGGCACCGAAATTACTTTTAGATGTGTACACCAAAATTTATTATTGATTTTGCTCAAATGCGGGGAGAAAATATCATAATTATATCGAATGAACAATTCTTCAAAATCTAGCTGGTTCCATAATATTTCTCAAAGTCCATCGCAGAGTTCTCCTATCCATCTCGAGACATAATATTTACTTCAGATTTTATTTATATTTCAATTATCTAACTAAATTTATGTTTTTGATCCATGTCAGTCAGCTTAATAAAACTTATAATTAATGTATACAAATTTGCAGGTTCATGCAGATAATTCATAATCGAGTTTAGATGCACGAAATATTCAAATAGCTCCAAAACGTCGGAAGCTCTTATCACGAGCAGCATACCGCAAGGCACATTTGGTAGATGAAAATGGACAACCACTTTGTAGAAATTTATGAATCTTAACACTTATGTAGAAATTATTATTGTTAATCTGGTTAAGCTCCTCCTACTTAGATAATTTATTAACTAAATAAATTCAAGTTAACATCGAAGCAAAACACATAATAAATCTCTACCAATTCAGATCTAAAATAAGCACGTGCACACATTGACAAAGTGACACAGTTATTTCTGGACAAATAGTCCCCGGAAAAACCCAATGTGGGAAAACAGGTCTCTGGCTGTTGGAGGGTTCTATTATTAAGAATATTTCTGAATACACAAATCTGGGTTCCATATCTGGAAAACCCAACAGAGAAAACACTAGATCTACAACTCACTTGCTGATCTAGGGCCAAAATAATGATTGATCCACACCCTCAAACGGGATTTACAGAACTCGGCCAAGATTAGGGCCTAGAAACCCCAGTGCTTTCTTTGAAAGGCTCTGCGTCAACCTATGAAGCCCCTGAAAGCCTTTGTGTCAGCCTCTGAAGTCCTCCAAACCCTTAGCGTTGCTCTGGAAGGGGTTGTGTTACCCCAAACTGGGTGACGCAGTCACTACGTTGCCCCAGAAGGGTCTCTGCGTAACCCCTGAGGGTTTCTTGCTGAAAATACGTTGTCCTTGGAGAGACTGCACTGTCCTTGTTATTGTCTTCCTCTGTGTTTTCCTTGAGCTGATCTCTGCCTCTTGTGTATTCTAGACCCTGGGATCAGACCATCCCCTTGGTCTAAATTCCCCTCTCTACAGCTGAAACACTTTTGAGTATTCTTAGCAAACCCTACCCTAGAATATCAGCTTAGCTTCAGTTCTCTGCCTTTGTGTGTCTTTATAAATGATCCCAAGCCTTTCCTTTATAATTTTCTCGTTGAAAAATCAATGTCCATGATCAAATCTTGAATCAATGGCTAAGATTAAAATAAAGCTTGAACTGTGTGACTTAGGACAATTTCATCACATGTTTAATTAAATTCACTTTAATTATTTAAGTTCCCTAAGTTTTAACTTAGGAAATACACTTAAAATAATTAATTAATTTAATATCTCCTAAACCAAATGAAATTTCCCAAATCCATTTTTGGGTCTTGTAGATCGGGTGTACTCTAGTCCTTCCTCAAAATTTTGGACCTGGAGCACAACTGATGCTACCCCAAATACACAAAATCTCAACACTCCCTCTTAGCATCAAGGATGTGCTCTAGCAATACATCACACTATGCATTACATGACTTTGAGTACTAGTTCTGTGTTGTTGAAGCTTGGCCTGCTGCCACTCAACTCTACATTGCTACTGCCATTCTGTACTGCTACTCATGACTCTTCCACTGCCACTTCAACCTCTGTACTACAGCTCCCTCTCAAAATTTTGCATCTGTGCTACTCATAGCACTGCCACTGCCGATTTTCTACATTGCAACTTCAGTTGTTGAGAGAAACAACTTAATCTCCTGCCCAATCTTTGACAGACAAGTCAGATGGGTTGCATCCTCATCACTGAAGCTCCATAGGCTACATATATGTGTTGGCATCTAAAGGATGATGCACAGTTACAACTCTGCTTGTGTAATCAGACTCCCTCTGCACTGCTGAAGTCGCATCAGCCCCTTGTGTTGAAATCTATCACGCTGCTGCTACATTGCGCTGTCCTTCTGAAGCTTTCTACGTTGCTGCAGCTCTGCACTGCGTAAGTAGCTCTGCTCTGTGTTGTTGAAGTCACATCAGCCTCTGCACTACTACTGCTTCTACACTGCTGCTACACTGCTCTCCGCTGCTCCTCCAAGCCTTCATATCTACCTCTGCCTCTGCCTCGTTGGTGATCTATGCACCCATTTCTCCACTTGTCCCGCTACTGTCTTAAGGCTGTCGTAGCTCGCTTGTGATCCAAGAGATGAGCTGCTCAAGGATCTTGCCTCTCTTTCATGTAGCTCCTCTATATTTCCATGTCACCCCTCCTCTATGGTTCATGAGCACTCATAGCTGCATCATCTCCTGACCCATCATCTGCCACAGCAGCTTTGGAAGAATATGCTCCCTTATCCTTTTTCTTTTGAGGACAATTGTTGGAAAAAAGTCCCATTTCACCACACTGGAAGCACTTGATCTTTGAGAGATCCTTCTTCTTCTTTGGCTACCTCTTTGATTCCAAGGTTGCATCTTCCTCATCTTCCTTCTTCACTTTACTCAATCCTGGGCTGTGCTACCTCTTGGTGAACGTGCGGAGTTCTTCTTGACACAGAATTGACCACAAGCTGTCCTAATCTAGGAGGTCCGCTCTACCCAAGATACTTTGAACAAAGTTTTCCCACTCATCCGTGACTGCATTGAGGGAATTTCTGACTATCACAACATCATCCATCGTTGCACCTGTTGCAGTCAGCTGATCTCTAATTGACTACAGTCTGAAGAGGAAGTGCTCCATGTCTTCTCTCTTGGTCATCATGAATGACCTCATTTGAGTCTCCAACATCATTTTTCTTTGGACAAAATTTCCCTCATACAAGGAAGTCAAGGCCTTCCACATCTCATTAGTTGTATTCTTCTCAGCTATATGTGGTACAATATGGTCTTTCATACTATCCATAATTAGCCACTTGGCATGCCCAACAACTTCCTTATGCTTCTGAAGGAGATCTGCATCTGTCGGTGTGGCCAGAGTCTACTCTGCATGGTCTCTTAGATTGTACTCCTCAAAGACAATAAATATCCTTGCCTTCCAAACCAAAAAGTTTGAGAGGCCACCTAGCCTATCCTGATCATGTAGTCCATGAGGAGCCATCTGCTCAGAATGTGTCGGAACTTCCTTTTCTCTTTTCTAGAGAAATGGATCTAAGGCCCTTGGTGAAACAAGTGCCTTCTGCTCCCTCTGACAACTAATTTCCCTCCTTGGAAATCTACCAAATCAACTATGATTCAGCTTCTTCTTTGATCCTCTGATCAAACTGCAAGTTTCCTTTGGCAAAAAACTCTTTGAGAAGCTGATCTCCTCCCAATCTTTGGCACTTGTGCTAAGGCCAAAAAAATCTAAAAACTTCAAAATATTAACCCCACCAGCTCTTCAAAATTTCTGCAGTCTTTCCTAGATCTGGCAGATTCAGATCTGAATCACGCTGGCTAGCTTCAGACCAAACCATCGGTGTTTCTAAGTTTCCTCTACGCAATAATTGCGTGCGCTTGCTAGGACACAGTGTTGGACATCATCACCCTTCCCTCTGCATGAATCTGCTCCTGAAAACTACGTTGTCCCTTCATATCTGTGTTTCTACTGCTTTTCCAGCTGCTTTCTACAGCTAGAACCTTCAGTCTCTTCATCTGGTGTCCCTCCTAGATCTGCAATTGCTTTGATATCATGTAGAAATTTCTGAATCTTAACACTTATGCGGAAAATTATTATTGTTAATCTGGTTAAGCTCCTCCTACTTAGATAATTTATTAACTAAATAAATTCAAGTTAACATCGAAGAAAAACAAATAATAGATCTCTACGAATTCAAATCTAGAATAATCACATGCACACATTAACAAAGTGACACATTTATTTTTTGGATAAATAGTCCCCGGAAAAACCCAATGTGGGAAAACCGGTCTCTAGCTACTGGAGGGTTCTATTATTAAGAATATTTTTTAATACACAAATCTGGGTTGTAGATCTGGAAAACCTGACAGAGAAAAGACTAGATCTACATCTCACTTGCTGATCTAGTGCCAAAATAATGACTGATCCACACCCTCAAATGGGATTTACAGAACTCAGCCAAGATTAGGGCCTAGAAACCCCAGCGCTGCCTCTGAAAGGCTCTACGTCAGCCTATGAAGCCCCTGAAAGCCTCTATGTCAGCCTCTGAAGTCCTCCAAACCCTCAGTGTTGCTTCAGAAGGGACTGTGTTACCCTAGACTGGGTGATGCAGTCACTACATTGTCCCTAAAGGGTCTTTGCATAACCCCTGAGGGTTTCCTGCTGAAAATCATTTTGTCCTTGGAGAGACTGTGTTGTCCTTGTTGTTGTCTTCCTCTGCGTTGTCCTTGAGTTGATCTCTGCCTCTTGTGTATTCTAGACCTGATATCATATCATCCCCTTGGTCTAAATTCCCCTCTTTGCAATTGAAATACTTCTAAGTATTCTTAGCAAACCCTGCCCTAGAATCTCAGCTTAGCTTCAATGCTCTGCCTTTGTGTGTCTTTACAAATGACCCCAAGCCTTTCCTTTATACTTTTCTCGATGAAAAATCAACGACCATGATCAAATCTTGAATCAATGGCTAAGATTAAAAGAAAGCTTGATCCGTGTGACTTAGGACAATTTCATCACATGTTTAATTAAATTCACTTTAATTATTTAAGTTCCCTAAGTTTTAACTTAGGAAATACACTTAAAATAATTAATTAATTTAGTATCTCCTAAACTAGATGAAATTTCCCAGATCCATTTCTGGGTCTTGTAGATCAAGTGTACTTTAGTCCTTCCTCAAAATTTGGGACCTAGAGCACAATTGATGCTACCCCAAATACACAAAATATCAACACACTTCACCCTGCCAAGTGTAACAATATTGCATCTTCTAGCCACAATCTCGGGACAATGATGATAAGAATAATTGTTTGGTATATTAATGTAATTATTTCAACGTCAAACCAATTAATCATGCATTATCAATGTGCTTACTAATTGATATCTTAGATTTTGTACTAATCATGTTCAAATATATTTTTTGAAATTATTAGGATTCTAGTGATGATGAGCGACCTACCTACCATCTTCTGTTGCACCCCACGACAATGTCAAATCGAGAGAAGGCTAAATTAAGAGAAAAAAACCAGAGAGGAACGATACCAAAAATGGTTGAATCAACCACCTATTCAATTCCCACTACGTCCAAATTCACCAATGAGGAATGACTACAACAATAGTAGTTCTTCAAAAGTTGGCAATGGAGGCAATCAAATAGAGGTTGGTATGGATGATTAATTAAGGGACACAACTGCCATGGAGACAATGTTGTTAGATGCATTCTAGAACGATGATCAGCTAGAGGATGATGCTCATATCGATGACACCTTATTTGAAAGCCTTAAATTTTCTTCCACCACCCCTCTCTTTGGACTTGGCGATCAATCAAAGTCTACCCAGTTGGGGACAATGATGTTATTGTACAACTTGAAAGCAAAATTTAGCTTGTGGAATACATGTTTCTCATAAATTTTGAGGTAATTTATAACCATAAAGTCCTCCCTTATATTTTGAGAAATATAATCACACAATGAACATTACAAATGGTCAATTTTATGAACGTTAATAATTATATCGGTATTAATGTACATTTAATATTTTCCATGATCACCAACTACAGGTTATTCAAAGATAAGGTTCTTCCGAGTGATAATGTCTTGCTCGGTAGCTGTGAAGAGGCAAAGAAATTGTTGAAAATGTTGGGCGCTGAGTACATATCATATCATGCATGTCCGAATTATTGTATTCTATATAGAAGAGAATATGCAGAAAAATGGATATGTCTGAAATGTGGGCATGACAAGTATGATAAATAATAATAATAAAAATAAGGGTAAATCACGTGGTCCTCCTTTTAAGATATTGAGGCACATGCCTATAATCCCAAGGATTCAAAGGGTCTTTCGTTGCAAAGAATTAGCTATGTTGCAGGGATGGCATGCCTCACGTAGAAGTGAGTTGGGAGCTATGTGAATCCCAACAGATTCAATAGCCATGAAGCATATAGAGGATACATGGCCCGAAAAATTCAAGGATGAAGTATGAATTCTACGACTCATCATAGCCATGGATGGCGTCAACCCGGATTCCCTCCAGAACACCAACTATTATGTTTGGCCTGTAGTAGTGATCAATAACAATATCCCCCCATGGTTTTCCGTGAATAATAAACATCTTATGTTGCCTCTCATAGTCCCTAGTAGAAGACAAGTGAAGAATATGGACGTCTACTTGCAACCATTGGTAGATGAATTGAAGGAATTATGGGATGGGATAAATGTTTGCAATATATCAAGACCCATCACAGTAAAGAGGAGTTTTACGTTGTATGGCACATGTGCTTACACGACACATGATTATCCATGCTTAGGAGTTTTCTCTGGTAAATTACATGTTTATTGATTTGTTTATATACATAACAATATTCTTTCGCATATTATTTATTTAATTCGTTGTAATTGTTTTGATCTTCATGATATTATTTGACCTGCCATGCATATAAATTGTATACAATAATCTCACAGATCTTGTAATAAAAGGATATTTTGGATGTAAATGTTGTGGACCTTCTCTGAAATCTAGATGGTCCAATGACCTACGAAAGCCAGTGTATGACTGCTCCAGGGTATTCCTCCGAGAAGAACACCCTTACAGAAGAGCAACATCTGCATTCAATGGTAAAAGAGAGAGAAACCAAAGGCCTCAAATAACAACACCAGCTAAATTTCTTAGAGAATATGTGAGAGAGAAGGAGAAGGAGTTCATAGAAATGTTAGATTCAAATGGGGAGCCTATGTTCGATGATCCAAAATTTTTTGACACCTATGTTGAGAAATTGCCCATTGGGATGAAAAGGAAATCTTTCTTTTATAACCTCCCATATTGGGAGCATCTTAAGATTAATCACTTATTAGATCCCATGCATATATTTAAAAATGTTTCATCTTCTTTATGGAGGCACATATCATCGAAACAAAGTGACACATTAGCTGTTAGAAAAGATCTTATTACTTCAAAAACTAAAAAGAAACATTGGCCAAGACGATTAGAAAGTACAGGATCAGAGGCAGGTGTTGGTCCCTCTGATTCATGGTATTTCAAAGAAGGTGATGTCCCATGGATTTTAGAAAAATATGATCTTTCTTTGGAAAAGGAAGTTATAATGGGTGTGAGGGTATCATCTTCATACGGTTCTTCACTATGGCGTTGCTTCACTATGGATGACCATTTGTCGGGGTTGAAATCCCATGACCATTTGAATCTTCAAAGAGTAAGTATAATGTCAATAGCATGATTTTATTATTGTTATATTAATAAATTTTATCCCATGCAGGGATCATAAAACATAGCTAATTTTGTATATTATTGCACATTTTTATAACTTTGCAGTGTCATTATCCTTTGTTCGTGCGTGGGTGTGTGAAACATGAATTCCCCCAAGACCTAGGATGTGCCATATATAAATTATATGCATTTGTACATTGGATCACATCAAAGGAGATTCATGTGGCTACCATTCCACGGTGGCGTCAAGAGATAGTTGAGATTATTTGTATGTTTGAGAAGGAATTGCCAACGAGTTTCATGGACTTGGAGGTTCATCTTCTAATCCACCTAGTAGATGAGGGTGAATTATTTGGGGTCGTTTCTTGTCGTTGGATGTTCTTCTTAGAGAGGTACATGAAGAAATTGAAAGGTTTTGTTCGACAAAGGGAAAAACCCGAGGGGTCTATGGCAGAGGGGTACATATCGTATGAGTCTTTCTATTATTCCAGTGAGTAAATCAAGCAGATTGACAATAGACCAGGTGCAGTAATTTGGGACGATGAAAGGGATGAAGACAAAAGAGAAGGGGAGTTGCTCCAAACAAATGGAAAAAGGCGCTTGGTAAAGAGTAAGCGACTTATAATTTTTCAAATTTACACAAAGTAAATATTCATGTTGAACTTCGATATAATGTATATTTTGATCTCATATGTACTATATGTCGGTTTTATTTCATCAGCAAATACAGAAATTGAAACGATCAATAAATTTGTTCTTTACAAATCCGAAGCGACACAAACGTGAGTCGCATTGTACGAACAAAAGAGGATGAAATGGGATAGTGACAAGAAAGAATTCATACGGTTGAATGGTAAGTGTGCCTTACCCTGATCATTTAAAATAAAATATGCCCAAAATATACCCCAACAGTTGGGTTGTTGACCAAGTCAGAGAGAAATACAGTGCAACCAGTCGTTACCTGCATGCTGAAGAGGATGCGCTAAATGTAGGGATTGGGTGCACCCACTTGGTAATAATCTATTTAATTATGTACATTTGAAACTTAATAATGCACATTTCAAATATAATTACATCTATATTTCATATTTTAACTGTTGGGTTATTATAAGACACATGACACTATGATTTTTAAACTTTTTTATAGGTGCATTTGTTCCCATCTATGTGGGCATATGGACACTGTTTTCACACAAAAAATGTCGATGATGGACACATGACACAAGACTGTGGAGTGGAAGTCGAGTTCGATCAATCTAGTTGATCTAGCCATCGTGATCAAAACCTAGTGCGAGGGACGTTAGGTTACGTCGGAAAGATACAAGAGATTTTTGAGGTGGATTTCTCTTCTTTCCAGTGTGTTATTTTTAGGTGCAAGTGGTGGGACACCTTTGATCGGAATAATGTAAAGCAAGATCGCGAGAATAGCCTGATCTGTATCAACTCTAGAAAGATGTGGGATGAAGCTAAGGAGCCCTATGTTTTCCCCAAACACTGAAACCAGGTGATTTTTTACCTAGATGTGTTGGATAGGGATTGGTGGTTTGTATTGATACATGACCCTAGATCAAAACATATTTTTGAGAACAATAGCGTTATCATGCCAAGCGAGATGGAAGATAGTGAGGGTGATCATGAAAACCGAGAGTGATATGGTACATGTGTTATTTCATCAATTATACTTTTTAAGATGAGTTTTTATAAAGAAGAGGACTTAATTACCTTATAACTAAGACTCTCTTTTTTGAAACATTATAATATCTATTTTGAATTCATTGGTAATTTGCATTGTGTTATTGTAAAATCATTTCACTTGATAATTTGCAATTATGTTGATCTCGAAAACAATGGCATACTATATAAAGTTTTTTTTTTTTTTTTGCATGCAAGATCATAGTAAAATAATGATAATTCTAAAGTACATGAATTTATTTGCATTATTTTTCTAAACTTTATTATGTTACAAAAATTCATATAATCTTAGATTTTTTATTTTACAATTATTTACAATTTTACAATTTTTATTTTTTTTTAACTGAAACGGGTATGGATTTTTATTAATTTAGTACTTCAAATAGTCGCAGCCTTACATCTTTCAGTGCAAGTCTTATACATTTTATTCTTCCAACTGTTGTCTATTTTCATCGTATATATATTGTTTCTAGATCGCCTCCATTTATGCTGAGGTCTCCTTGGGCTAAGAGGCAGCCTTTGTTGGCGAAGGAGTCTGCTTCTTTGTTTTATTCTCTGAGGATGTGCTAGCATTTGAAGGATATGAAGTCTTGGAGAATGTATCTCAACCTTTGCAGATTCTTGTTTAAACCAGCATCATTGAATTTCCCTTGCATATGTATCATTTTGATCAGGATTTCTGAGTCTCCGAATCCTTGCAGCTCCCAGTGAGCTCTTTCTATGGCTATTTGGAAAACTTTTTTCAAACTCAGAATTTTTGCTTGGTTGTTAGTTTGTTGTCCTAGTCCCCAACTGAAGGATTCTTTGATGCTTCCATCTGGAGAGTATATGAGTCTTCCAGCTCCTGCTTTCCCGAGGTTGCCTTTAGAGGCACCATCAAAGAAAGTTGTAGTTATTCCTTGCTTCCTCCACCAACTCTGAAAAGTTTCATCCTTATCTCTTAACCTCCATTCAGGATTACGAAGAGGTTTATCAATGTTGTTCATCCATTGAGTAAATGCATGGGTGCCAAGCCAGCTCTTTTCCTCTTGCTGTATCGAAGAGTCTTCTTTGATTTTCTGGGAATTCAATGTTTCAAGGAGGAGTCCTTTTGCTTTTATTGCTACCATACTATAAGTCCAAGTTACATTGTTGAATATCTGCTCATTTCTCGCTAGCCATAGCTTCCAACACACATATTTGGGAACAATGATCCATATTCTGGCCCATGGAGAATTTAGGTGGAGTAGAGGATAACGATCTTTCCATGAGATGAATAAGTCCACAACTGTAATTTTCGTGGGGATTGCAACTTTTAGGCCTTGGAGTGTGTATTTCCAAACTTTGTTTGCGAATGGACAATCAACAAATAAATGCTCCATAGTTTCCATGGCTTCTTTACATAATGAGCACCTATGCGGACTTGCTATGTTCCTTTTCAATAGATTTTCACCGATCAGAATTTTTTTATGCATTAATGTCTAGAAGAAGAAGTTTACCTTTGGCAGTGCCATTGGATCCCATACCTCTTTCAAAAACTTTGTTGGGAGTGGTTGAACTCTATGTGGCTAAAGCAGCTCGTAGCCTTTGACTGGAGAGTATACTCCTGTAGGTCCCCATCCCCATTTATCTTTCTTTGTTTTATGCACCAGGGCTACTTCACGAAGTTCTTGTTTGAGCTTTTCTGATTGCTGTTGAAGATGATCTAGTATATTTCCAAAGCTCCAATCCATCCAGAGCTCGAACTCATTCCATTTTGAGATTTTGTATATTGTCTTCACTCCTCTTTTTTTTAAATATGCGCATATTTCTTGCAGACTGTCTTGCGTTGCTATTGGTGAATGGCCCATTATCCGATCAATCAACAGCTTGACTTGTTTGTCGTTTCCAGGGATGTGGTATAAGTTATGGGTGAAGAAACGCATTCCCTTAATGCATAATTGCCATAACATCGAGCTCCTTCTACTGGTTGCGTTCTGCAAATTTTTGAGATTTTTATTTGGTAAATATTTGTGCCTTAGTGCTTTACTGACTGGGTGATTGGGTTCACTGTGTAGCTTCCAAAGAATCTTGCATCCCAAGGCTATGTTGGCAAAGTCCAGGTCTTGAATTTGGAGGCCTCCTTATTTCATTGTTCGCTTTTCTATCTCCCACTTAACCAGATGGAATTTGTTCTAGTTTCCTTTGCCTCCTTGCCACAGAAAATCCCTCATAATTTTATTTATTTGTCCTGAAATTGACTCAGGTGCCATAAGATATGACGCTTGATATATTGGCAGAGATGACAAAACAGATTTTATAAGTGTTAATTTGCCTCCATGAGATAGCCATTGACCTCCCCATGCTGCGATTTTGCCTTTGAGTTGTGTAATTACTCCATCCCACAGGTTGACTCTGTTTGTGCCCAATGTTAATGGCAATCCTAGATAGTTGATTTTGTCCCATTTTGAGAATCCATTGAACCCCAAGTTACTAGCAATATTTTGAGTTTCTTCCTCCCTTGCATTCCAGTTGTATACTGTGCTTTTCCTTTCGCTGATTAATGCTCCAGTTACTTTGCAATATGCTTGGAGATTGTTTTTAAATGCAGTAGCTATTATGGTTGAAGCTCCTCCCAACATGAGGGAGTCATCTGCGAACAAAGCATGATTTATTGCTTTGAGATCCTTTGTAATTTTTAAACCTGGGGCTGCTCCTGTTATCATGTCCTGCTCCAACTTTCTGCTCAGTGTGTCCACCATTAAAATGTAGAGAAATGGGGAGAGGGGGCATCCTTGCCTCAGCCCCCTCGTGGCTTGGAAGAAATCTGCTGGCCTCCCATTTACTAAAGGCGCTATCCAAGGACTGTTGGTGCATGATTGGATCAGTTTTACAAACTCTTGATCGAATCCAAAGGAAGTTAGTACTTGGTAGAGGAAAGACAGCTTAACTCTATCAAAGGCATTAGCCATATCTAACTTGTTGAAGACTGCAACAAGAAACAGCGAAGGAGGCATCCTAAAACATCATTCCTGATCCTAGTTGGAAAGTGATCACCTAAACTAGGTGGGGCCCACACAAGTGATTTTTTGTCGCAAAGTCTATTTTTAGACTATGTCTATATTTAGACATGTCGATCATATTCTATGAGTTGCAGGATGCTATTTGTGGATGGTTGGTCAAGTTGGAAAAATAGATGGATTTCTATTTTTAGACATATTGGGCGGAGTCTATTTTTAGACTGCCAGTCTGAAAATAGATATGTCGAATATTATTAGCTCTTAATAATGTTTGGACTATAAACATTATCTTATTCTCTTGGAGCACTTCAGTTAAGTGCACAGATGTGGCACAGGAGCTGACAAAAGGAATTGCGCTATTCCTAAGGGTTAAGTGGAGCTATTGCATGGAGGACTTCAATTAGAACTCATGTGACAGAGTTTGGTGGAGTTGTAGAAGTAGTTGGTGGAGTTGTGTTCAGTTTAACTCAGTTAGATACAGTTGAGCTAGTTGTATCTAGTCTAACTGAATGATACACTAGTGAGAGTGGAGTGAATTAATTAGTTAATTAATTCAAAAATAATAACTCATTAATCAACTAAACAATACAACAGTTAACTACAGTGCATGGCAGTTTCAGTGGAGACCAATGCAGAGATAGGTGAAAGGGTAAGATAGACTATCTGTTGTGACTAATAGTGATGCATGGATTGCATATATATATAGATATATACATTGGAGTTTCCAATGATAATAATGCAATCAATGAGAGTAGGATTACATTGAATTGGTCTTTGTAATCAGCTTGGATTGCGCAAAGGAGGCAAAGCAACAGTGTGATCGTGCATGGATTTGCAAGATTGGGCCTGATTAGTGTATGACGATTGTACTTTACTGAGAGCTTGTGATAAGCTTTGTATGTTTGTATGAGATTTTCATATGATCTCCATGATACATAATATGAGAGTTGGGGTTTTCAGCTTCAGGCTTTCCCGTTAAACAACTGTGTTATGTGTGTTTTTATTACTTCATGTGTTTTGCAATTGTTGATTTAATTTCCGCAAGAATTATAGTGGAAGGATTTTGTATTTTGCAAGAAGATAAATATTGTGAGATCTGGAGAGTCCGGATATATACATGCATATTGTATATAATTTCTACATGATACATAATATGATAGTTGGGGTTTTCAGCTTCAGGCTTTCCCATTAAACAATTGTGTTATGTGTGTTTTTATTGCTTCATGTGTTTTGCAATTGTTGATTTAATTTCCGTATGATGATCAATGGAATAGATTCTCAGACAGTATTTAGTTAAAATAGTGTGTGATCAGGAGAATCTTGGATATATAACACATAAGTTATATAATTTCTACATGGTATCGAAGCTGTGTTATAGATTTTCTACATGGAATGAGAGCAGGAATTTTTGGGTGCGCGAGTTTGCAGAGAATATCTGAAAATTTTGGTGAATTTTTTCAGAAAAAAATAGCATATTTGGATTCCTTGCGAAAAAATACCCAAATTGAAAAAAAAAAATCGGTCAAATTGGAGCTCGGATGAGGGAGATATCATCGATTTAAAATCAGCTCTTTTTGTTAGAAAATTTTGCGACGGCGGGATAATTACAATGTGCGCGAGCCAAGAATCTACATGCACTGAGGTACAAGATGCATGCAAAACTTTGAGCAAAGAAGAGGTTAGTGAATTGGTGTTTGAGAGGGAGCCTCTCAACATGCAGCGTGAGAAGCAGTCTCAGAAGGTTGTGGAGCAGCCACAACTGGAGATGCAGAAGAATCTTTATAGATTTGATGTAGATGGGATTTCTACGAAGCTTCCTACTGTTGGGAAGTGTGAGAAAGCCATGCAATTGAAGCTTGAGAGGGAGCAGGATTTGCATGCAGGTAAGAGTGAACCTCGGGATGTGGAGCAGCCACAAGATGAGGATCATGGAGTGGGAGCAACCACTCATGTAGAGAAATTATGTGTTGGATGGGCAGAGGGAGTGCATGCAGCTATACCACCAGGTGAGAGGTGGGGTGACATGCACGAGTAATCCCAAGAGGATATTTCTGGGCAAGATTCATGGAGATGGTGTGGATCTCATGAATTGAACCTCGTTACGAGGTGCCCACTGTGCAACATTAGCATGATTAGTTGGATTGATGAAGGCAGATCAAAGTGACAGTGTCGGATACTAGAGTGCGAATCAGAGTTGACAGCAAGTGCAGAGTGCATGGGTGCAAGAGTTCAACAACGCAGTGCTTCCTGATGACATGTGTAGTTGGTACCAACAAAAGTCGAAGACTTTGATGATAGATGCATCAGACTGATTGAGTTGTTTGGAGCCTATTCAGTTTCAGAGGAGTTGCAGAGTAGATGCATGGAGTTGCATGGCGCTTGTGAAGGTTGCAGGGCGAATGCATGGAGTTGCATGTCGCATGCAATGACAGTCCTTTCTTGTTGAGAGGGAGTGTTGAAGATTGCAACAAGAAACAGCGAAGGAGGCATCCTGAAACATCATTCCTGATCCTAGTTGGAAAGTGATCACCTAAACTAGGTGGGGCCCACATAGGTGATTTTTTGTCGCAAAGTCTATTTTTAGACTATCTCTATTTTTAGACATGTCGATCATATTCTATGAGTTGTAGGATGATATTTGTGGATGGTTGGTCAAGTTGAAAAAATAGATGGATTTCTATTTTTAGACATATTGGGCAGAGTCTATTTTTAGACTGCTAGTCTAAAAATAGATATGTCGAATATTATTAGCTCTTAATAATGTTTGGACTATAAACATTATCTTATTCTCTTGGAGCACTTCAGTTAAGTGCACAGATGTGGCACAGGAGCTGACAGAAGGAATTACGCTATTCCTGAGGGTTAAGTGGAGCTATTGCATGGAGGACTTGATTGGAGCTGTATGACGAGTTTGGTGAGGTTGTAAGTAGTTAGTGGAGTTGTGTTTAGTTTAACTCAGTTAGACACAGTTGAGCTAGTTGTATCTAGTCTAACTGATTGATGCACTAGTGAGAGTGGTGTGAATTAATTAATAATTAATTCACTAAATAATAACTCATTAATCAACTGAAGAATACATCAGTTAACTACGTTACATGAGTTTAGTGGAATTGATCAGAGATAAGTTGAAAATTAAGATAATTAATCATTTGTGACTAATAGTGCATGGTTGCATCTATATATATTGATTTGATGATATCGCAACAATCAATGAAATTGGGATTACATTGAATTGGTCTTTGTAATCGCTTGGATTAGCATGGTGGAAGAGGCGGTATGGTGCTTAAAGATCGGTGCATGGATTTGCAAGATTGGGCCTGATTAGTGTATGACGATTGTACTTTACTGAGAGCTTGTGATAAGCTTTGTATGTTTGTATGAGATTTTCATATGATCTCCATCATACATAATATGATATTTGGGGTTTTCAGCTTCAGGATTTCCCGTTAAACAATTGTGTTATGTGTGTTTTTATTGCTTCATGTGTTTTGCAATTGTTGATTTAATTTCCGCAAGAATTATAGTGGAAGGATTCTGTATTTTGCAAGAAGAAAAAATATTGTGAGATCAGGAGAGTCCAGATATATACATGCATATTGTATATAATTTCTACATGATACATAATATGATAGTTGGGGTTTTCAGCTTCAGGCTTTCCCGTTAAACAACTGTGTTATGTGTGTTTTTATTGCTTCATGTGTTTTGCAATTGTTGATTTAATTTCCGCATGTGATGATCAATGGTGGAATAGATTATGTATTTTGCATGAAGTTAAAATAGTGTGTGATCAGGAGAATCTTGGATATATAACACATAAGTTATATAATTTCTACATGGTATCGGAGTTGTGTTATAGATTTTCTACATGGAATGAGAGCAGGAATTTTTGGGTGCGCGAGTTTGCAGAGAATATCTGAAAATTTTGGTGATTTTTTTCAGAAACAAATAACATATTTGGATTCCTTGCGAAAACATACCCAAATTGAAAAAAAAAATCGGTCAAATTGGAGCTCGAATGAGGGAGATATCATCGATTTAAAATCAGCTCTTTTTGTTAGAAAATTTTGCGACGACGGGATAATTGCAATGTGCGCGAGCCAAGAATCTACATGCACTGAGGTACAAGATGCATGCAAAACTTTGAGGAGCAAAGAAGAGGTTAGTGAATTGGTGGTTGAGAGGGAGCCTCTCAACATGCAGTGTGAGAAGCAGTCTCAGAAGGTTGTGGAGCAGCCACAACTGGAGATGCAGAAGAATCTTTATAGATTTGATGTAGATGGGATTTCTACGAAGCTTCCTACTGTTGGGAAGTGTGAGAAAGCCATGCAATTGAAGCTTGAGAGGGAGCAGGATTTTCATGCAGGTAAGAGTGAACCTCGGGATGTGGAGCAGCCACAAGATGAGGATCATGGAGTGGGAGCAACCACTCATGTAGAGAAATTATGTGCTGGATGGGCAGAGGGAGTGCATGCAGCTATACCACCAGGTGAGAGGTGGGGTGACATGCATGAGTAATCCCAAGAGGATATTTCTGGGCAAGATTCATGTGGATGGTGTGGATCTCATGAATTGAACCTCGCTACGAGGTGCCCACTGTGCAACAGTAGCATGATTAGTTGGATTGATGAAGGCAGATCAAAGTGACAGTGTCGGATACTGGAGCGCGGATCAGAGTTGACAGCAAGTGCAGAGTGCATGGGTGCAAGAGTTCAACAGCGCAGTGCTTCCTGATGACATGTGTAGTTGGTACCAGCAAAATTCGAAGACTTTGATGATAGATGCATCAGAATGATTGAGTTGTTTGGAGCCTATTCAGTTTCAGAGGAGTTGCAGAGCGGATGCATGGAGTTGCATGGCGCTTGTGAAGGTTGCAGGGCGAATGCATGGAGTTGCATGTCGCATGCAAAGACAGTCCTTTCTTGTTGAGAGGGAGTGTTGAAGATGGCAACAAGAAACAGTGAAGGAGGCATCCTGAAACATCTTTCCCGATCCTAGTTGGAAAGTGATCACCTAAACTAGGTGGGGGCCACACAGGTGATTTTTGTCGCAAAGTCTATTTTTGTTCTCTCTATTTTTATGTCGATCATATTCTATGAGTTGTAGGATGCTATTTGTGGATGGTTGGTCAAGTTGAAAAAATAGATGGATTTCTATTTTTAGACATATTGGGCAGAGTCTATTTTTAGACTGCTAGTCTAAAAATAGATATGTCGAATATTATTAGCTCTTAATAATGTTTGGACTATAAACATTATCTTATTCTCTTGGAGCACTTCAGTTAAGTGCACAGATGTGGCACAGGAGCTGACAGAAGGAATTGCGTTATTCCTAAGGGTTAAGTGGAGCTATTGCATGGAGGACTTCAGTTAGAACTCATGTGACAGAGTTTGGTGGAGTTGTAGAAGTAGTTGGTGGAGTTGTGTTTAGTTTAACTCAGTTAGACACAGTTGAGCTAGTTGTATCTAGTCTAACTGATTGATACACTAGTGAGAGTGGTGTGAATTAATTAGTTAATTAATCCACTAAATAATAACTCATTAATAAACTAAAGAATACATCAGTTAACTACAGTGCATGGCAGTTTCAGTGGAGACCAGTGCAGAGATAGGTGAAAGGGTAAGATAAACAATCTGTTGTGACTAATAGTGATGCATGGATTGCATCTATATATACATTGGAGTTGCCAATGATAATAATGCAATCAATGAGAGTGGGATTACATTGAATTGGTCTTTGTAATCAGCTTGGATTGTGCAGTGGAGGCAGGCTAGCAGGTGGCAAAGATCGGTGCATGGATTTGCAAGATTGGGCCTGATTAGTGTATGACGATTGTACTTTACTGAGAGCTTGTGATAAGCTTTGTATGTTTGTATGAGATTTTCATATGATCTCCATCATACATAATATGATAGTTGGGGTTTTCAGCTTCAGGATTTCCCGTTAAACAATTGTGTTATGTGTGTTTTTATTGCTTCATGTGTTTTGCAATTGTTGATTTAATTTCCGCAAGAATTATAGTGGAAGGATTCTGTATTTTGCAAGAAGAAAAAATATTGTGAGATCAGGAGAGTCCAGATATATACATGCATATTGTATATAATTTCTACATGATACATAATATGATAGTTGGGGTTTTCAGCTTCAGGCTTTCCCGTTAAACAACTGTGTTATGTGTGTTTTTATTGCTTCATGTGTTTTGCAATTGTTGATTTAATTTCCGCATGTGATGATCAATGGTGGAATAGATTATGTATTTTGCATGAAGTTAAAATAGTGTGTGATCAGGAGAATCTTGGATATATAACACATAAGTTATATAATTTCTACATGGTATCGGAGTTGTGTTATAGATTTTCTACATGGAATGAGAGCAGGAATTTTTGGGTGCGCGAGTTTGCAGAGAATATCTGAAAATTTTGGTGAATTTTTTCAGAAACAAATAGCATATTTGGATTCCTTGCGAAAAAAAAAAATAATAAAAAAAAATAAAAAATAAATAAATAAATAAAAATAAATAAATAAATAAATAAATTAAAAAAAAATAAAAATAAATAAATAAATTAAAAAAAATTAAAAAAAAAAATCGGTCAAATCGGAGCTCGAATGAGGGAGATATCATCGATTTAAAATCAGCTCTTTTTGTTAGAAAATTTTGCGACGGCGGGATAATTGCAATGTGCGTGAGCCAAGAATCTACATGCACTGAGGTACAAGATGCATGCAAAGCTTTGAGGAGCAAATAAGAGGTTAGTGACTTGGTGGTTGAGAGGGAGCCTCTCAACATGCAGCGTGAGAAGCAGTCTCAGAAGGTTGTGGAGCAGCCACAACTGGAGATGCAGAAGAATCTTTATAGATTTGATGTAGATGGGATTTCTACGGAGCTTCCTACTGTTGGGAAGTGCAAGAAAGACATGCAATTGAAGCTTGAGAGGGAGCGGGTTTTGCATGCAGGAGATAGTGAACCTCGGGGTGTGGAGCAGCCACAAGAGGATCATGGAGTGGAAGAAACCACTCATGCAGAGAGAGGGAAATTATGTCTTTGGATGGGCGAGAGAGTGCATGCGGCCTACTTACAGTGAGGTGGGTGACATGCATGATAATCCCAGAGAGTATTTTTTGGGCAAGATTCATGGAATAGATGTGGATCTATATGAATTGAACCTGGCTACGAGGTGCCCATAGAGTAGCAGTAGCATGATCAGTTAGATTGATGCAGTGAGATCAAAGTGACAGTGTCGGATACTAGAGCGCGGTTCAGAGTTGATAGCAAGTGTAGAGTGCATGGGTGCAGAGTTCAACAGCAGTGCTTCACGATAAACATGTGTGGTTGTTTAGCAAAAGTCAAAGACTTTGATGATAGATGCATCAGACTGATTGAGTTGTTTGGAGCCTATTCAGTTTCAGAGGAGTTGCAGAGCAGATGCATGGAGTTGCATGGCGCTTGTGAAGGTTGCAGGGCGAATGCATGGAGTTGCATGTCGCATGCAATGACAGTCCTTTCTTGTTGAGAGGTAGTGTTGAAGATTGCAACAAGAAACAGCAAAGGAGGCATCTTGAAACATCATTCCTGATCCTAGGTGGAAAGTGATCACCTAAACTAGGTGGGGCCCACACAAGTGATTTTTTGTCGCAAAGTCTATTTTTAGACTATGTCTATTTTTAGACATGTCGATCATATTCTATGAGTTGCAGGATGCTATTTGTGGATGGTTGGTCAAGTTGGAAAAATAGATGGATTTATATTTTTAGACATATTGGGCGGAGTCTATTTTTAGACTGCCAGTCTAAAAATAGATATGTCGAATATTATTAGCTCTTAATAATGTTTGGACTATAAGCATTATCTTATTCTCTTGGAGCACTTCAGTTAAGTGCACAGATGTGGCACAGGAGCTGACAGAAGGAATTGTGCTATTCCTAAGGGTTAAGTGGAGCTATTGCATGGAGGACTTTAGTTAGAACTCATGTGACAGAGTTTGGTGGAGTTGTGTTCAGTTTAACTCAGTTAGACACAGTTGAGCTAGTTGTATCTAGTCTAACTGATTGATACACTAGTGAGAGTGGTGTGAATTAATTATTTAATTAATTCACTAAATAATAACTCGTTAATAAATTGAAGAATACATCAGTTAACTACAGTGCATGGCAGTTTCAGTGGAGACCAGTGGAGAGATAGGTGAAAGGGTAAGACAGACTATCTGTGGTGACTAATAGTGATGCATGGATTGCATCTATATATACATTGGAGTTGCCAATGATAATAACGCAATCAATGAGAGTGGGATTATATTGAATTGGTCTTTGTAATCAGCTTGGATTGCGCAGTGGAGGCAGGCTAGCAGGTGGCAAAGATCGGTGCATGGATTTGCAAGATTGGGCTTGATTAGTGTATGACGATTGTACTTTACTGAGAGCTTGTGATAAGCTTTGTATGTTTGTATGAGATTGTCATATGATCTCCATGATACATAATATGATAGTTGGGGTTTTCAGCTTCAGGCTTTCCCGTTAAACAATTGTGTTATGTGTGTTTTTATTACTTCATGTGTTTTGCAATTGTTGATTTAATTTCCACATGTGATGATCAATGGTGGAATAGATTATGTATTGTGCATGAAGTTAAAATAGTGTGTGATCAGGAGAATCTTGGATATATAACACATAAGTTATATAATTTCTACATAACTTGATCAACGTGCCTTTCTCCTTTCTAAGATTGTTGGAGTGCGTGGCTTCCTAGACTTGGATTACATTGTCCAAAATGTGTGTCCCATTGACGAAGCCCCCTTGTGAATTTTATATAATTTTGCTCAACAGTGGCTTTATTCTATTTGCAAGAAGCTTTGCAATTATTTTATATGAGGCATTGCACAGCGAAATTGGCCTGAACCTGTCAAAGGAAGCAGGGTTTGTCTCTTTAGGTATTAGAGCTAGGAATGTTGACTTGGTGCTACCACCCATTTTTTATTTTTTCAAGAATCCTTTTATCATTCTAATGAGATCCATTTTAATTATATCCCAACATATCCTGTAGAAATGAATGGTGAACCCATCTGACCCGGGGGCTTTGTGTGGGTCCATGGACCAAATAGTTTTACTTATTTCTTCTTCATTGGTTTGCTTCAATAATGCTATATTGTCCTCTTTGGTGACCAATGTCGGGATGTTCTTCAAGAATTTTGTGTTGTCTTCTTCACAATCATCTTCCTCTTTGTTGTAAAGATGATGAAAGTGTAATGCAGCAGCAGATTTTATTTGTTCTATTCCTTTGCAGAGCCTCCCATCGGAGGTAGTGATCTCTGAGATGTGATTCCTGGAGAGTCTGGCTCTACATTGTCGATGGAAATATGTTGTGTTTCTGTCTCCAGCTTCCAGCCAGAGGCTTCGGGATTTTAGTCTCCAATACTCTTCTTCGTTTCTGAAGGAGTGGTATGTTTTGCATTAGGCTACTTGCTTCTTTTCTAGTTTTGTTTTGGTTATTTTTATAGTATCCATTTCGCTTTGCAGATTTTCTAAGTGCTGCACTACCTCAATTCTTTGGTCTTTGGGAGTATTTGTTGGGATTTTACTCCATTCCTTGAGTGCCTTTTTGTTTATTTTTAATTTTTGTTCCCAAACATAATTGGGAGATCCATTGATTGAGGTGTTCCTTGCCTTTCGGGCTGTCTCAACAAAGCCACTTTTTCCATTCCACAATGGGCTAAATCTAAATGGGATTGGCCCCAAATTCTCTTCCTCCTCTAGCATTAACCGGATGGGCTTATGATCCGAGGTAAGCTTGGGGAGAATGGATGATGAGATAAGGCTCCTTTCCATCAACATTGTGCTTTGGACCAAGAACCTATCTTGTCTGGCGGATATATGATCTTCCCCTGTCCTATTGTTTGTCCAAGTGTAAAGCCATTTTCTTGGTTTAAAGTCCAATAGGTCCCATTGTTGTATCATGTCTTATACTACATAAATCATCTGATCTTTGTTGTTCATGCCCCCTCTCTTCTCTTTTTCATTCATCACTATATTTAGATCTCCAACTATAATTATATTGTTTGGGGAATTCAGTTACAAAAACTCATTTAATGTTTTCCAACAATCTTTCTTTTCAGAATATAATACCAGTACATATAAATTGAATATTGCAATGGTTAAATTACTTGGTATGTGCTTCAGCTCTGTAAAACACCAGTGTTGTGTGTTGTGAGAGTTGACAAGCCTGAACCGATCTTCCTTTCACAAGGTTGTTATTCCACCAGAGGAGCCCCTTGCGCTTACTGCTTTTCCTGCATTCTTCTGCCATTTATTTTGGCTGATATCTAGAAGGGCTTCCCATTCATTTTTTTGTCTCTTGGAGCATTAGGATGTCTGCTAGTTCCGCTTTCATAAGATCTTTGACCGCTTCTACTTTCGTCGGATTCCCCAACCCTCTGCGGTTCCAAGAGACGATTCTCATTACTTACTATTCGGGGTGGTTGGGCCTCCTCCTTTAGGTGGCCTTGTCCTTGTGTTTCTGCCAATTGACATTTCTATAGTGGGTTGACTTCCTTGGGTCTTTTGTCTTTTCGCTTCTTCCTCCCTCGCTTCTTTGTGAGACTTTCTTCCTGCTCTTTTGGCAGGCCTTTCTAAGATCTCATCCTCTGAGGAGCTTGGAGATTCATAACTTTCTTTCTTGCTATGTCTGCATATGAGGGGGAGGGAAATACTTCAGGGGTTCCCACTGTTTTCCCTTGCTCCTCTACTCCTTTCCCATTATGAGAGGGTCTTGATTGTTCGCTGCTATTCTTATTTGCTTCCGGCACTTCTGTGACCTTACTGGACTCTGCATTTTGTGCTCCTGATTTCGAGATGGGGTTGGTGGTCCCGTCTTTTTTTTTCTTGCCCTATTAGCCTGGGGTTGTTTTCCTTTGGTATTCCTTTACTTCTAGGTTTTGTTGTCCCTGCTTTTTGCACTGTAGTCCATTGTTCTTCTTTCACGTTCTTGCTCTCCTCTCCTTCCTTTATTTTGCAGTTTCTTGCGAAATGACCGTAGCCATGACAGAACCGGCATTTGAAGGGTAGTTTTTCATAGTCCAACTCCTGAATATGTGTCCAATTTGTTGCAATAAGTTTTATTGCCTCTGGCAACCCTTCCTCCAGATCTACCTCCACGCAGATCTGTGCGCATGAGTATTGATCTTTTCGGACAACTTGATCAATATATCTTCCCAGCGAGTTGTCGATAGCTTGCAATGATTTTTTATTCCAGCAGTGTAATGGGAGGTGAGGTAGACGGACCCAAACTAGAACAGCAGGCAGCACGTCCTCGGTAGGGTGAAAGTTAGGGGTCCATTTGTTCAGGTAAAGACCCTGAGGCCCCATGAAGTATGGGTCATTCCTGAAAATGATATTTTTATCCTCCAGGCTTTCGAACACAAAGACAGAATCCTTTTCCTACGAAATGGATCTTGATTCCTTTTGTTACTAGCAGTGTCCAGTTCCTCTGCACCCAGGCCTCCACGGATTTGGGTGAGGGCCAGAGCCCTGTAAACTGTCCGATGAGCCCTCTGTTTGCAAGATTGACTGTCGATCTGCATGTTTCTGCTATTAGCAGCTCAACGATTGGGATGCAGTTCAGCTTTTTAACGAATTTCTGTTGTGTCTCGGAGAGTGGTCTCTTGAGAGAACCAGCGATGAGCTTCTTAAAGGTGAGCAATTCTGGCAGAGGAGGGGAGGGCTCGGCACCCCCGCTGACCTCCATTGTAGTTGAAACTCTATGGTGGAAGCTATGGCGGCGCTGTTAGGTTACGTAGCACAGCGCAGTCTAGAGATGTGGAAATATTTAAGTCATAAGTACAAATCTAGTGTAGATGTTATTTTAACGACTCAGTGTAGTTTACAATTTTACAAATTTACAAATTTATAAATTTTAATAAAATCATTTCACATTAATACAATTAAAATTTTATATACAATTAGAATTAGAATTAGAGTTACAATTGCAATTTTACAATTTCACATACAATTACAATTAGAATTTTAGACTTTTACATACAATTACAGTTACAATTTTAGAATTTTACATAAAATTTATAAATACAATTACAATTTTACATATATACAATTACAATTACAATTACAATTTTACAATTTTACAATTTCACATACAATTACAATTTTAGAATTTTACATACAAATAAAATTACAATTTTACATTTACAATCATTTCACATTGATACAATTAAAATTTTACAAATATTTTACATACAATTACAACTAGAATTACAATTACAATTACAATTTTACAATTTCACATACAATTACAATTACAATTTACAATTTTACATATATACAATTACAATTACAATCATTTCACAATAAATTAAATATTATAATTACAATTAAAATTTTATAAATATTTTACATACAGTTACAATTAAAGTTACATTTACAAATACATTTACAATTTTACAATTTTACATATAGTTAAAATTAAAATTTCAATTACAATCACGACATAATATTTAATAAATATCATGTTTCAATATTAAAAATAAACATCACAATCATGATAACCATCGTACAAACATCATATTCGACTAAAAAACACATTCAAATTCGCTAACATCATCTAATCATCGTGATCATGATCATCTAACAAAACACAAGCAGTATATAACATCATCACAACACAAACATCAAGTATACATCTCATGTCAAATAACTGCTATCACATACACATCTATCTGCAAGCTGCACATTAAATGAACATATCTAACATGACCTAACAATATACACATCATGATGATCACCAACATGTAAATTAAGTACACCTGCAACATGAACATAATATATATATATATATATATATATATATATATATATATATATATATATATATATATATATATATATATATATATATATATCAAATATCAGTTGGTGGTACATCATCAATAGTAGCATTGGTCGAGGCCTGCTCAGTCAATGCTCCAGCCTCGACAAGCTCAAATAGATGTCGATCATCACGTGCCTACTGATCTGGCGGTGCCTCGTGCTGGTTAGGATCAACTACCTGCTCATGATGACTCGACATGGATGGTCCAATATGCTCATAATCATGAGTACTGCTAGATTTTGATCATGATGACTCGACATGGATGGTCCAACCTACTCATGATCATGATTGCGGGTCGATGTTGCAGGTTACTCATCTGCGGCATGAGGTGAATGATGATCACTCCCCTGATCGTGATCATCAAATGATGTGTCGTTGCTCGAGGCATATTTGCGCGTCTAGGAGGCATATTTACTTAGGAATTGAAAAAACCAAATTTTCCCATCATTTTCGATAATTTCAACTCCACACAGTGTGCAATAGATGGTAGTAATGCGGGCAATAGGAGCACTGATGACAGGGCACCTCACAGAAGACAAACTCACACCAGTGCTTGAGAGGTCTATAGCATTGAACAAGTAAAAATGAGGTTGTAAAGGCCGGTATTTTTTTTTTAAATTAACCCTTTTTCGGTGCGCTCGATTTTGAGACGTACCGGACGGTTTTATCAATGGTGCACTGCATATCGTTATGGTGCAATGGATTGTGGAGACGCAATGGGTTGGTTTGTACGTAGAGCACCGGTGCGCTTGAGTACTTAGACGTACTAGGCGGGTTTGTATGAGTAACACGGTGTCTCGATGTTCCAATTTTTATGATGAGAAACATACTGCAAAAAAAAACAAAAAAACAAACAAACAAACACACTCCACCTGCTAACCTCCTCTAGATACTCTTCCACGAGAACGCCATTCCCATCCCAGATTACTCCCCAAAAAAATTATATTTATACATTAATTCAATAATATTTTTTATTATATTAATAATAAAAAGTAAAAACAACTACTAAAACAAAGATAATGATAATTATAACAAAGTTATTTACACAACTAAACTAATTCTAACAAAGTTATCTACACAACTAAAAGAATATATGAAAGTAATACTACTCTACAAAATTTATTTACACAACTAAAATAACTATAAAAAAGCTATCTACACAACTAAAAGAATATATCACAATAATATTGTACAAAATTTAGCATATATAAATATTTAGGACCCAAAAAAACAAAATATGCTTCCACTCTAAATGATCTTATCTATTTACTTTACTCTTAGATCTGCTACATACATATCCATTGCCAACCTTTGTAAGTTCTATAATTATTAAATAACATATATAACAAAACATGACTATATAGATTCATGAGCATGAGCCATGAAACATTAAGAAATAGTATAATTTGTATGTGACTAAGACTAGAGAAGAAAAATGACAATAACCATCATATTTTCCGAATGTAATATGTAGCGTTGCTACTTAGTACTTGCTTCTTATGCAAAAAGTAATTGATAGCAGTAAGAAGAATCGCTTGTAGAGATTCATTATTGTTGCTAAAGTGAAGTCTAAAGTGATACATGAAGAAGCAGGTGAGACGTTGATAGCAAATGTTACAACTAAGAGAATAACTTATAATTTATTTGTTTTATAACATGTTGTTCCAAAAAAAGATAATATATTTTAATTATTTTTCCTTTAAATTAATCATTCAAAATTTTAAAAGATAAATTTTGGAAAAACAAAAAACAAAAAATTGGAAAAATGTTCATAGTCCCTAATTTAGAGATAAAACAAATATATAAATAATATAAATTGAAATATTACACGACATTAGCATATACTAGCAATTGCACTATATGTTGACCATATGTTGCAAAGGAAACGTCGTAAGGTTGTGGTATAGGAAAGAATAACATATAAGAAAGAAGAGGTAGTAGGAACTTTCTCAGCGCCAACTGAAGAATAAGGAGTGGAGAATTATGTGCTAAAACATAAACATAAAATGCATCAATAATGTGAAAATATAAACATAAAAGACATCACTAATGTGTCTCACTTCAACTTGTTTTATTTTTACAATATTTTTTTACTTTCACTTAAAACTCAATTATCTTTCCATATCCCAATAATACATTAAGTTTGGTAGAATTATTTATCTTAGAGTTATTTTTATTTCTAGACATTTTGTTACTATATCCACTACCTAAAAACCAGACTACACTAAACACATTGTTATGAAGTTCCCCAGCTCCATTTTATTTGTAAAAGGAAACTTATTGTTTTAGTTTTTCTATAAATTACATTTATAATGACCAAATTTCTTAGAATCTTGTGATCTTCCATTTATTTCACCTATATCGCAATCATTTTCTCCACTTTCATTAAAATATAATATTTCTTGAATCATTTTTTAGTCTTATCCATGTGTAAACATTCTCAATTTAATGAGCTTAATGTCTAAAAATATTTTTCCTTCCCTTAATTTGTTTTTTCAAATAATGTTTGACGTGAGTGCTTTAATTTTGGTTCATGATGCCCATATAAATTTAATGAAATATGTCGCATAGTATTTTCCATTTATTTCACCTATATCACAATTATTTTTTGCACTTGAATTAAAATATAATATTTCTCAAATCATTTGAGTCTTATCCATGTGTAAACATTCTCAATTTAAAGAGCTTAATGTCTAAAAATATTGGTCCTTCCCTTAATTTGTTTTTCAAATAATATTTCCGAGTATTTTCTTAGAAACTTTATTTTTATTATTTTTATTTTAAAAATAGAATCACACTATATTTATTAAATGAAAATTTGCAACAATTATTCTAAAAATAGACTAACACTATATTTGTTGAATGAAAAAGGAGCTTTGGAGTACTTTTTCTCACATTACTTGAATTAACCTCCTTAAGCTTTTGTCCTAATTATAAGGAACATAACCATGAGTTAAATTTATCAAATAATATTCTGGCAAATCCCATAATGGTTGAGAAGCACATAATAGTTTCATTTTTAGATTTCAAAATCCTTGATTCTCATATTTAGAGAATGAGGTTGCTGGAATTTACTTTGAATTTGAAAAATTTAACCACCTTAAGCTTTTGTCCTAACTATAAGGAACATAAGCATGAGTCAAATTTATCTAATAATATTCTAGCAAATCCCATAATGCTTGAAAAGCACATAATAGTTTCATTTATAGGTAATGCTTGAGAAGCACATAATAGTTTCATTTTTAGGCTTCAAAATACTTAATTCTCATATTTAGAGAATGATATTTGAGGTTGCTGGAATTTACTTTGAATTTGAAAAAATGCCAAAATGATATTTGAGGTGGTTGGAAATTACTTTGAATTTGTGAAAATGTGGGAATTATTGAGAGTAACCAACTTCTTTGAGGTTGTTGGAATTTACTTTGAATTTGAAAAAATTAACCTCCTTAAGCTTTTGTCCTAACTATAAAGAACATAACCATGAGTTTAACATGAGTTAAATTTATCGAATAATATTCTCCCAAATCCCATAATGCTTGAGAAGCACATAATAGTTTCATTTATAGGTTTCGAAATCCTTAATTCTCATATTGAATTTATCGAATAATATTCTTGCAAATCCCATAATGCTTGAGAAGCACATAATAGTTTCATTTATAGGTTTCGAAATCCTTAATTCTCATATTGAATTTATCGAATAATATTCTTGCAAATCCCATAATGCTTGAGAAGCACATAATAGTTTCATTTTTAGGTTTCAAAATTCTTAATTCTCATATTTAGAGAATGATAGTTGAGGTTGCTGGAATTTACTTTGAATTTGAAAAAATGCCAGAATGATATTTGAGGTGGTCGGAAATTACTTTGAATTTGTGAAAATGTCGGAATTACTGAGAGTAACCAACTTCTTTGAGGTTGTTGGAATTTACTTTGAATTTTAAATCGAATAATATTCTTGCAAATCCCATAATACTTGAGAAGCACATAATAGTTTCATTTATAGGTTTCAAAATCCTTAATTCTCATATTAAATTTACCGAATTATATTCTTGCAAATCCCATAATGCTTGAGAAGCACATAATAGTTTCATTTTTAGGTATCAAAATCCTTAATTTTCATATTTTGAGAATGATATTTGAGGTTGCTGGAATTTACTTTGAATCTGAAAAAATACCGCCATCATAGAGATGTCTTTAAGACATAGATGAGAATATGGTACTGTGAAATTCTAGTGCTGGTCAATGCCATTTCCCACTTTCTAGTTAAGAGCGGTAGCTTGACCCACTTTCGAGTTAAGAGGGGTAGCTTGAGAAGCACATAATAGTTTCATTTTTAGGTTTCGAAATCCTTAATTCTTATATTTAGAGAATGATATTTGAGGTTGTTGGAATTTACTTTTAATTTGAAAAAATGCCAAAATGATATTTGAGGTGGTTGGAAATTACTTTGAATTAGTGAAATGCAGGAATTACTGAGAATAACCAACTTCTTTGAGGTTGCTGAAATTTACTTTGAATTTGAAAAATTAATCTCCTTAAGCTTTTGTCCTAACTATAAGAAACATAACCATGAGTTAAATTTATCGAAAAATATTCTTGCAAATCCCATAAAGCTTGAGAAGCACATGATAGTTTCATTTATAGGTTTCAAAATCCTTAATTCTCATATTAAATTTATGGAATAATATTTGGCAAATCCCATAATGCTTGAGAAGCACATAATAATTTCATTTTTAAATATAGAAATCCTTAATTTTCATATTTAGAGAATGATATTTGAGGTTACTGAAATTTACTTTGAATTTGAAAAAATGCCAGAATGATATTTGAGGTGGTTGAAAATTACTTTGAATTTATGAAAATGTAGAAATTACTGAGAATAACCAACTTCTTGACCAACTCAAGGCACCGTCCAGAGAGGTGTCTTTAAGACATAGATGAGAAACTGATAGTGATGTATTTAAAACATATATGAGAATATGGTATTGTGAAATTCCAGTTCTCGTCAATGCCATTTCCCACTTTCGAGTTAAGACCCGTAAAAAAGCTAACTTTCTTTCTCTCCCCTTGATATCCGTAAAGTGCTTACTCTCCGACTTAAAACCTGGAATGGTAGAATTTTCCACTATAGAAGTGAGAGAGTTCTGCTTTGCTGTATTCATTTTAATGTTAGAAGAACACATAAATATTAAAACACTTAATAAACTATTTTCACTATACTCTGAATCTACAATGAAAAATCACTGAAAATATTTTCCCACGTGGTGATGTGCACCATTATTTTGTTAAATTACAGTCGTATGTAATATGTGATATGTAGAACTTGAAGCTTAAAAAAACGCAGAAAAAAACTTTGAAAAATTATAAATTAACCCCGCGATCTTGAAAACCAAACCTTCAGGAATTGTCTCAGGAAAGGTTGCATTTCTGAGCCCTGCAACCAAGGTAACACAGACCATGGCAACGGAATGACTGCAAAAAAGAAATTGCAGGAATTTGCTCCTTATTCTTCGAAACTGATGATTGGCTCTGCTCCTTATTTCCGAAGAATAGTACAATCACCGAAAGTGAAAGCCTAATCACCGAAAGTGAAAGCCTGATCAATCTTTCTTAAAATAGATGCTTGCTCGCTGATTCACAGTTCAAGATAATAAAAAAACCTTAGAAGCCATTACACTGAATTTTAAAGGAAATCAAACCCCAAATTACAAAACCTCAACTTACCTGTATCTCAAGGAATCGACTTACTGGTAATAATGACCACGAGCAAAGTTGTTGGCAACATCTTCTTTGCGAGTGATCAACCACTCTAGGTGAAAAAGTTGTTGAGTTGTGCAGGTTCGACGCTACCGATTTGTGCAGGTTTGAACTTCATCTATGGCAGTTGGTTTCAGATCAAGAAAATTGGCACTACCGATAACTGCCTGACCGAAAATTGTGATGAATGGATGCGTAAATAAAGGATTTTGTTTACGATTAAAGTTGGTTTCGAGTGGTAGATCGAACGGTCAAATTTTTTTGAATCGTCTAACAATCAATCTAAGGGTGGAAAACTGTGTAGAGTGGCACTTTAGGGGAGTTGTTTTCAAATAATAACGCCTTACGGCGTAATTATAAGAAAATTGTAATATGCACTGTTGCTTCTTAATACCTATCTCTTATGCAAAAAGTAATATATATATATATATATATATATATATATATATATATATATATAACTAAAAACCAATATAAAAATTTAATATAATAAGAGTTTTTTTGTAAAATTAAAATAAAATATTTTGATTTTGAAATGAGTTATAATTTTGGAGCAAGTGGTATTGATAAGCCATGATATGGTACTAATGTCCATTAACAAATTTAAAATATCTATGATAAAATTGGGATAAATAGCCATAATTAAGAATCTTATTATATTGTAAATGTTAAGAATTGAAATGCCAACTAAAATATAGACTTTTAAGTAATGATAATTTTGTTTATAAATAAAAAATTATGGTTAATCTTAAAAGTCCATTGTTTAACATTTTATATTGATTTTTAATATATTGTTTTCATTTATCAAAACTATATAATTACATACAAAAATAGCTTAATTACATTGTTAAATAAATTTCAATAAATATCATTTTGTTAACTAAATTTCAATAAACATTCTAAAATATATTTTTTTAGTTAACTGAATTTCAATAAATAATCCAAAATATTTTTATTTAATTAATTGAATTTCAATAAATATTTCAAAATATAAAAATAGAAAATTCAAATCCAATTATATTGAAATATTAGTATAATATTTTTTTTATTAAAACTATTAAATTAACATTTTTCTGCCAATATTACTATATATTTATGAAATATATATTAATTAATACACAAGTCTAATCTCGATTAAATTTTATAATAAAGAATTGAAAGATAAAATTAATTATAAAGGTTACATCAATATAACTCATCCAAATATGAAACTTTTTCCTCTATCTTGAATGTCCCCTTTTTTATTAGTCCCTGCCGCCTGCGGCATGGCAGGGACTATTGTAATCATTTCTCTATTTTTCATTAGTACTCCACAGAACCCAAAGGTGAACAAATAGATTTAAAGCTATGTTTGCCATCTATATTTTTTTTCTCAACCAATAAGCTTAATTCAACCGTTGTCTCAACCAATCAACAATTTTGAGGTTTTATTTGGCCTCTTCTCGAGGCTGAGAGCAGCATAGCAATTGAAATATTAGGTTAAAAAAGCATAGTGTCAATCAAATAAGTTTCAAAATGTTCATGGTGAATTAATGTTAACATTAATCTATTGACATTAAATGTTTGTCAATACTACAACATACATAAACCCACATTAAATCTTCTGAATGAGCCGACGTTCCTTTCATTATTTTTCTGTCATTTATGAGTTGCCACATACATTTTCATGCAAACAACGTGGCTGAAATATTGGCTACATAGTGTCTGCATCTCAGCATCTCAGCTTAGCTTTGGTCTAGCATAAAACTGGAAACATTAGCTTTTCCATTAGCTTACCTTGTGTCTGCATCTGAGTGCCTACAAACATTTAGCTGTGCTATTCTACTTCACCACTGGCATCTTCATAATGTTGTTCTCTTCGTCATCCCTTGAAGGTTGTTCTGCTTCACCACTAGCATCTCGGCACCTTGAGAAGGTTGTTCTGCTTCACTACTTCACCACGGGCACCTTGCACTATCCTAATCCATGTATTTTTCGATGGTAGTCAATGCATTACCGATTTTGGTATCCACCTCCACTGGTTCTTTGGCTTTTCCGCAACTTTTTCGGCAACTTCCTTTGAGGTAAGACCAAGACCCCTTCTACATGCATTTCTCTTATATTTCTTTGTTTGTTTGTCTGCACCTTCTCGACCTGCATGCAATATATATAATAATAGTATCAAATTACAAAACATCTAAATCCGTAACTATCAATATATTAGTAACAGATATAGCAAATGGGTCCGTTTTTCTTAACTTTCTTATGGTTTTAATCATAAATTTGCACTAACTAGCTCACTAGAAATACATACTTGTGATGAATTGAACATTCAAAAAATCCTACACTGACAGTGGAGTTTCAAATTACAAAATACTCTCTGGTGAAGATGCATATCAAATTCAAATTAAAACTTGAAGCAACATTTCATCATATGATTCATATTTGATTTCTTCATGGTAGAAGAATAAGACATTGTTAAAGTAGAAATAAAAGAATAAGACATTGTTAAAGGAGAAATAAATCAACTGCACAACTCTATAAAAGGACCGACTCACAAACAGTGGCCATCTTTGATATATGCTCCATTAACTATTTTTCCCCTCTGCCATGGGTTTGTTTCAGTAAGCTCAGGATTTACCCCATATTCTAAGAGAATAGGAATAAGTTTTGATACAAATGGGGACAACAATAAAACCTCAAACTATTGCTGAAATAATATACAAAATAAACAGTAGCCCAAATTGCATGTTTTTTGGATGTATTTTGCTCCTAAAATTGCTCAACCCAAACTCAGAAATTTGCACATTTAATCCCTGGCATGCTTCAAAATTGCAGTCACAGTTATCAGCATTTCTGGAAGGAGCAGTTATAGTAAATGAACATAAGAAAATTTTGAGCATACCTTCTCCTGGGCAGTGATATCTGGCAGTGCTGAAAATATTAAAGGTAAGGAGATTTTAGCAGCTTCCTTAAAATCAGTGTCACAGCTTCCTTAAAATCAGTGTCACTGCTTTGAGCTTTCTTCTAATTGAAGGAAATAGCTATGGAAGGGACTCCATTAAGAAGAGCCTCTCTATGTACCAGAATACTAGAATACCAGAATAATGCAGAAACCTGGCAGAATAACTTGGAAATAAATATGCATAAATCCATCGTGAATTTTGCGGATGTGTTGAAGGGACATTCTACTTTACTACCATATGGGAGAGGAACCGATAGTTGATTTCTAAGATTGCTGGTATGGGCTGGGAGAGGATATATCTCTTCTTTGTGTGCATTCTGACCCCCCGCCGCCTGGAGGAACGAACGAAGACGAATTAGCTGCTGGCTGGGGCGCTTGAGCGCTGGGAGCGTGCAAACATTGAGATTGCACCTTCCTTTGTTAACCAGGGGCTCAATCAGGCATCTCAAACCGGGATGGGAGAGGATCTATCTCTTCTTTGTGTGCATTCTGACCCCCCGCCGCTTGGAGGAACGAACGAAGACGAATTAGCTGCTGGCTGGGGCGCTTGAGCATGGGGAGCGTGCAGACATTAAGATTGCACCTTCCTTCATTAACTAGGGGCTCGACCAGGCATCTCAAACCGGGATGGGAGAGGATCTATCTCTTTTTTCTGTGCATTCTGACCCCCCACCGCTTGGAGGAACGAACGAAGACGAATTAGCTGCTGGCTGGGGTGCTTGAGCGCGGGGAGCGTGCAAACATTGAGATTGCACCTTCCTTCGTTAACTAGGGGCTCGACCAGACATAGTCACAAGAACAATAGACCGCTGCAATAAACAATCCTGTATCTACCAAGTGACAGTGACAACATCAGGATTCCGTGCAAAACGCAACGAGCATGTCTGCCAAGTGGCTGACTATTTTTTTATTCAATTCAAAGTGGTGGCACTGACTGTTTTTATTGAATTACATATAAAATCCTCTAACTCAACCATTGAAATGCATTCTTCTCTTCCTCTTGTGCCTAAAAAAATAAACTATCAATTATAGCTCATGAATGTTATACACGAATATCTATAATCATATCAATAACCCACAATAATAATTAATCTCTTAATGGAATCAATGAACAATATTCTTGTTTAAGAACTATTTTAGCATGTGTTAGCCATATCTTACGCATCAACCAATCGGGTGTGTGTATGTAAGAACTTAAGAATTAAACATAACCATATCAATTTGTTTTTCATAATACTATTGGCATAATAATCCTATACAAAATCTTCTTATCCAGCTTGAGATTAATTATTTAGATTAAATCCCCAAGGTAATGGCACCAAGAAAAATTTCCAATATATGATCCCGTAAAAATGTTAACATTGTCAAAACACACAATTCATATGCAAATTTAAGAGAACCACAATGAATAGTATTTTTCGTTATATCTAAACGACAAATAGACAAGTTGAGCGCTACTTGTAGCTATGGATGCACTTAGTAACAAGATATGGATCTTTAATGGATTGGACAGAATAAACAGGTGAAGAAACTGGTAGCTCTGCATCTCGACCTGGAAATGGTACTGCTAGTAAGGGTACTTATGTTAGTGGTGCCGGATAAACAGAATCAAGAGTGAAGTCTTTATCAAAAGCACAATCAAACTCAAGAGAAACACATGATACTATAATTATTTAAAAAACAAAAAAAACATGCACTTCCTCCATAAGCCATGTGGAAATAGACAAATTAAAGTGTTCACTAGTGTGGTTCAGAATAAAACTAAAACATAGATCATCATATAACATGAAAACTCATTTCATATGCTAAACTTTTCCTTTTCTTAATTCCTCGTTCAAGGCAAGGACTTGCTGCCTTGCAGCTTTCTTGTTTAAATTGAAAAACATAGAAAAGAAGCATTATTTGCTACAAATTTTTTTAGCCAAAGTTATTCACATACGAGGTTTTATTATCCATACGACCTTATAATACTCAATCTATTTATGCGTGGGCAAAGAGATTCTAAAACAAGCTCTTACTTTTAACTATTCTTAAAAGGAACTAGGATGCTTTTACACATCACATGGATTTTTCGACATACTTTCGATTCCCTAATATATATATAGTAAGAATTATGGTAAATTAAGAAATTATAAAGAATATAATAACAAGAGTTATGTGGTGGTATGTTATTATTTATTTGTAATTGTGTGTATTTAATTTATTTAGTTAAAATGATATGTGTGAATATGAAATTATTTGAAATATCATTAAAATTTTATATATTTAAAAATTCAATAAGTGGCATCACTAATCATTTTGTGAGCTTAAATGTGTTTAGATCACAAAATCTTAGTCTATTAACTAATCAAATTAATTAACTTTTTATCTAATACAAAAATTAACAAATATACCAATAAAAAAAATTTCTATTATTAATTAAGATATACTTTAACAAATAAAATGTTAATAAATTAACTAGCAATTGCACCAAATGTTGCAAAGGAAATGTTGTAAGGTATAAATTCAAATTAGTCAACAAAATGTTATTCAGATGTCTTAAATCATAAACAACAATTTCATGTGAGATATTAAATCCTTGAAAGTATCCATTACCAATGAAGTGTAAAAATAATATATAATGCCACTAAACTCCACACCTCAACATAGAGGTGATGAAGTGAGTTACACTAAAGAAGTAACTCTTGATGAAGTGAGTTACACTAACGAATAAGTCATCAATAAAATGTTTCACTCATTTATGGACACTACAACATTTCCTCCACATTGGCCTATAGAGCTCCTCACAAATAAAAAAATAATATAAATTACTATTTATTTTAAAATATATTTTATTATTTAATCAATAAATTAATAAATTTTTAGTAGTTTTAAGAGTGATATGCTTATTTATTATTAAGCTAATAAGATTAAGTGAATGTTATTATTTAACCTCCACATAATATTCTAAAATATTCTTTGTACTAGTCAAATTTCAAAGCATTAAACTTTATTTTAAAAGTAGTTATGTACTTTATATGATTAACTATATAATTTAAATGGTTAATAAATGAAAATATGCATCCAAACACTTATCTAATTTGACATTGTCAAAACTAAAACTAGCATTTGCCCCTAAGGGTGCAAAGGTACACCGAAGGAATAGACTTTGTATTAACTCTTGTGCCTATGAAAGAGTTTGCCCTGGTCGTACGTGTTTTTTTCTTTTTCTTTTTTAATTAAATTAATTAATTGAAAAAATGATATATAAGCAATTGTCATATAAAATAAGTTATAGATTTTTTATCATCTATATTGATAAATATATTATTAACTCATAATATTATAACAAAATCTATTTAAAATTAAAAATCTTTATTGTAAAATAAGAATAAATATCTATAATTAAATTTCTTGTTATATATTTCTTTTAATAATAAATGTTTAATTTATATATTGTAAATAATAATAAATATTTAATTTATATATTAATTAATTAATTTTTTAATTTATATATACAAAAAATGAGAATACAATTAAAATCTTATTAGAAAAAATGAAATAATATAAAGCAAAATTTCTAGTAAGTCCTGGAATCCGAACTGAATACCCTTAATCAAATACAAACAAACAACTAACCATCTACAAAAGGAAGATTTAATGAATCCAAATGAGAAGATGATCAATTTGTTTCTTTTAACCCAGATGATCGATTTGTTTTTTTTTACCCACCAAATACCGTGTGCAGAGAACCCTATCAACCCTGATATTTCCATATTCTCGTGCAGCCCTATATGTATTTTAATTGAAAATAAATGTTTAATTTATATATTGTAAATAATAATAATAAATAATACATATTTAATTTATATATTAATTAATATATTGTAAATAATAAAGACGGGTTTCTGGTTTTTTCGCACCACGTTCACCGAGCAAGTGGTATTTAGGAAATTGGAGCGATTCCACAAATTGGGTGACGCGTGTCACCGTAGACTATGGAAAACCACTCTTCCCGCGGGTTAACTATCGTGCACTTAGCCCGTGCGATATTCGTCCGATCAACAGTGCAGGCGCCACGCCTTACGCATCGTTGGATTCCCTCGAGATTTAACCACGGTACGTTTGGTCGAAGATCAACGCAGCCCTCTCTTGGTTTGCCTGCAAATTTCAAGAATGATTGTAGTAATAGGTTGCAATATCATACGTTTGAGTCTCAGTCCGATACAACATTAAGGTATTTAATTTTCTTTTAAGAGAGAACACAGAGGTTATTTTATTTCGATTTTTTCATTGAGATGGATCTGATTGATTGAAGATGCGGGAAATCAAATTTCATTGGACCCTATACTGTACACAGCTTAATCAAATTCTGAGAAGCTTTTAAGATAATTTAATGGCTATTTTAACATTTGCTTTAGGGAACTTTCAGGGGGCGATTGAAGGCTACTTCAGCTTTTGCTATTTCAAAGGTGTCGTCATTTGATATGTATCTGCAAAATCCCCAATTAAATTTACCGATGCAGAGCGATAATAGGTCATTCCATTACTATATGGTCAACATTCTCAACAACCCTTCAACCGACAAAAAATGCAGTCAATCTAGTGGAAGTGAGACTTCATCTCCGACAAGAGCTCCACAGAGCCCTCGCCGATCTTTTTTCTCCTCCCTTGATAAGGCTGAAGATCACATGACTTTCAAACATTAAAATGGAGGAGATAGTCTCAATACATGCAGTGAAGATAAATGTTCCAATGCCCCGTCTGAATAATTAGTCTCAGAGTACAATCCATTGTTTGAGAAAGCTCTGCATAGGAGCCTTGCGATGCATGGAAAAGGCGAGACTAGAAGGAAGCTGCAAGGGGAACTTCTGGATGCAGTTGGGAAGCAATCCGGCACCCATTTAATAATAAGCAGATTCATTGCCACCTCTCTCTTTCATTGTGATGTGAAAGAGGAGATTATACCTTTATGAAGTGTTTGCGTTCGCCCGTCTCCGCGAATAAATTAAGAATCGGACTGCTCTATATCGATTTCCAGAGGTTGTGATCTTTCTAATCACTCCTACTATACTAACATATCGAGATCTATCTGGCTGCACCCAAATAAACAAATAAATCTTGTTGACACCCAAATAAAATTTCACCAGCTCCAGATCAGTTCTCGTGTCCAAGAATGAGCGGCAGGTCCTGAGTTTGAGCACATCGAAGGCATTTCTTCGGTTTCTGAATATGCAGCTATGGGTAGTAGCGTCGCTGAGAATGCTCTGCATAGGAGCCTTGCGATGCATGGAAAAGGCATGACTGGAAGGGGAACTTCTGGATGCAGTTGGGCAGCAATCCGGCACCCGGTTGCATTTCTCGGCACCCAAATGAAATTTGTCCATACCCAAATAAATATTGTCGACACCCAAATACAATTTCACCAGTTGCAGAACGGTTCTCGTGTCCAAGAATGAGCGGCAGGTCCTGGGTTTGAGCACATCGAAGGCATTTCTTCAGTTTCTGAATATGCGGCTATGGGTAGTAGCGCATCATCAACCGTGAGGATTGACCGTCAGATTGCGCAAGTCAAACCCCAAAGAGCCGACAACAGGGCTTGAACTAGACAGGTGGTACTCGACACGTGTCAGAGATTGTGTCGAAGACGACGAATCTCTACAGTGTCGCTACGAAAAGCTCCACAATAGAACACCTTCGGTGTAAAAAAACACAAAAATAATTAAATTATAAATTTATTTTAAAATATTATTATTTTTGTTATTATAAAAAGAATTTTTATATTAGTTAAACATGTAACAAGATTTTTAACTTTTGGGATCTTATCAACACTTTTCTAGTTTGACATTGTCAAAACTAAAAAAAACACAAAAATAATTAAACTATAAATTTATTTTAAAATATTATTATTTTTGTTATTATAAAATAAATTACTATATTAGTTAAACATATATACATTTAAAAATAAATATGTAACAAGATTCTTAACTTTTAGGATCTTATCATGGAGATTCTTAATTTGTAAATAAGTTTTGTTATAGTATCATGGCTTATTAATACCATAATTTCAAGAAAGAAAAAAATGTTTATGTGACATTTTTTTCATTAATCAATTTAATTAGAAGAAAAAAACCACATAACTATTTTTGACAACTTAACTTTTGATATGTAAGTATCATATGGAGATTAAGTGAGTAAAATCCATCTAATAATATTGATAATCAAAAAATCGATTTTTATTGGGTTTAGTCAAGAATTTTTTTCGCTCTGATCGTTGTGCGCTAGGGTTGGCCGCCGCTGCATGCTTACGCGCTGCGCAGCAAGCCTACAGTCTACCCTCTTGGGGCTCGGGTCTATCAGATCGTTTGCATGGATGCTTAGAGCATGCCCGACGCTGCTACTCCACCTCCTTCAGTGGAAGTTGCCTTCAGTTCGTTGCTTGCTTCATTGCCAAAGAAGAAAAAACCAGAAATCGCCAAGTTCGTCAAGAAAATAGATGATATCCCTAAGGTTACCCTTCCCCCAAAAGGACCGATTCAGGTTGCTCTGTCCTTGGCAGATTGGGCTCTTGTGGGCCAGTTTACGGGCCTATGGCCCTCTCCCGCCTCTATAGAAAATTGGGTTATCAGGAACTGGGTGCCGCTGATCAAGAATGGGGTAACCTCTTACTTCTTGGGAAGAAGCTATTTCCTATTCGAATTCAATTCAAAGGAAGATAAATATCTGATCTTCAGGAACAACCCCTACTTCATGGGACCACAAGGCCTATACCTAAATAAATGGACGTCGGACTTCGATCCGGTGGTCGATGTTCCCACGGCAGTCTCGGTGTGGGTTCGGCTCCTGAAACTGCCAGTTCATTGTTGGAACTGGGACTCTATGAAACATATAGGAAATACACTGGGCAAATTCATTGATCGAGCAAATAACAAGGATCAATACGACTGCGCATGGATCTGTGTAATGGTTGATCTAGAAGTAGGACTCCCGGAAGCAATAAATATCAAAGTGGGCAGTTGGAAACATTTTCAAAAGTTAGACTACGAGTAGCTACCATTCAAGTGCCATAAATGCCATATCTATGGCCATTTTGCCAGAGGTTGTCCGAATAAAGGGGAAGCTGAGAAAGGTAAGGAGGAAGCGTGGAATCAGGTCAAGAGATCCAAGACCTCCCATAAAAAATCAGGGGTTTCAAATGGACAGGGACCCCAGACGCACATAGGGCCTGTTGACCACACTTTGTCAACGACCCCATAGCAGTACACCCCCATTTTTTCAAATGGAATTCATCATGTTCGACGTGGTCGCGCCATTCAAATTCCATCATCAGTCGACAATTTTTATAAATGATGTAAACCCATTCTGCATGTTATGATGTAAATGATCTAAGTAAGACCGTTAATGTATGTAATAGCCTAGGTAAGCCTAGTATGTTGTTGATTATTTCTATCCTAGGAGGTTTTTTGTCTCAATGATTCACGAAAGTGATCAGCAGAGTTTTTCCCTCCAGCCTCACCCCAAAGCTAGGGTGGTTTTTGTCATCAGCATACTAAGTGAGTCCTAGTGTTTCTATCGAGTCCTTGTAAAAGTAGTTTGAGCTACTTGGTCTACTAGATCATATTTTGAGTCGCAGAATTGGGTATTTATTTGAGGGTCTACACGAATGGGTATTCCCCCTTTATGTATGTAAATGTATTATTTCATGTAAAAGAGGGTTGGAAAAATAATTATAATCCCCTCTTAGTCAATTAATTAAATTTTCTGGTCAATTAATTAATAAAATCTTAAACCATAAATTTAATTAATTTAGGGTCCTAAGTTAGGATTAAATCTTTAAAGGCAAAATTTGTGGGTCCTTGGAAAATGATTTTGAAAGCCCCAGGCCAAGGGAATATTGAGAATTTTAAGAAATTTTGGACCCTTGGGCCTCGGTGGTTAAGTCAAAGTCAAAATTTTGGGATAATTAACTCAAAAATAATATTTTTGAGTTAATTAAAGTTGAATTAAATGATAAATTCGTTTTTTCCCCGAAATTTTAATTTCAACGCTCCGGATTAAAAGATAATTAAATCTTTTGGACGGTTGAGATTATTTTGACGAGGATCATCCAAACTAGTCGTTAGAGATCTTGTCCTTTAAATTTAGAGGTCTTTCTCATTCTTGAGTCATCCGATCCGATCTCAGGATCGTGCACTTGCTCTTAGAAGCTCTTGTAAACTTTTGAGGAATAAAGCATAAAGACTTTGGGGTTACAAATCTAGATGTTCCTTCTCAGATCTATGTGGTGAATTGTCTCTAAACTCTGCTACTTTGTTTTTTGTATTTTATGGTTGATGGCCTTCATGGATTAATCTGCATACAGGTATCTTGTGCAGTTTTCTGGGTTTATAAAATAACATTCTGATTTTTTTTGCAAAAGTCTCATGTTGTTTTCTTAAATCTCTATCGATCTAAGATTCAGATCTAAGTGTGCAAGGAAATTTTTTTTTTTAAGATTGGGCGTCTAGGGAAGTCTTCGGTTGGACCAACCGACTCTCAATAAACATAAATCTGATAAGCTCTTTATTTGTTAAATTCCACGTCTATCTTACGATATTTGTGATTTTGCAAGGTTTCAAAGGCTTCTGCCTCTCATTTAAAATAAAATAAAAAAAAATTCTAAAATGTGCTAAAATATATTCAAATCTGACCATGAGGGTTTTAAATCTGTAAACTAGTTGTAAATTTTTAATTTTTCTTTAAGGGTTTAATCATGTCTTGGTGTGTATCTTCAGATCTGGCTGGTGTCTTGCAAGTTCAGGGTTCAAATCGAAATTTTTTTAGATCTGAGCCAAATCTAGCCTCCATAGGCCAGATCTAATCTCAAATTACAACTGTGGATGAATCTGGATATTGTTTCAATTTAAGGAGCGTAAATTGGAGAAACTTTAAGTTTGCTGGGCGAAATTTGTGTACTGGGTTTAACAGAAAAAATTCTCAGTTTGCTGGACGTTTTAGATGTGTATGGGTTTATTTGTGTCTCTGTCTACTGCATCCAAGCCGTCAGCTCCCTTCTCTTTGTCGTCCATCTCTGCAAGCGATCCCATTGTCCATTGAATCCTCCGCTCTTTAGTCATCGATCTCCTCTACATTGGACACCCTCATCTTCTATAGCCCGTCTCTTCCTCTATGTATATCCTTTGACCTTGCTGTCTTTTGAACCCGTCCTCTCTGCCCTGGTCGCTGCCCTAGCCGCACATGTAACCTTCCATGCCTGTCCCGTCCAGCGAATCCAACCTGCAAACCGAAACAAATGAAGCACAAACGCGTGCAAGCACAAAACGTCAAGCCTTGCCGTCCGATCCTTCGATCTGCTCCCTTGACGTCTCATCGATCCCATCGTCCGTTAGATCTCTACCTGCTCTCCAAATTCTTCACGCCGTCGTCCCAGCTGCACCTGCAAAACGACAAATAAAAAAAACAAGCACATAAAACTTTGACATATATACATTGATCCGATTTGCTTTTGCGTGTGGAAGGTTTAGCGTTAGTTTTGTTAGTCGTAGAGTTAGATTTCAGACTTAGATTCGTTTTAGGGTTAGATTTATTTTAGAATTAGACTTGTTTTATTAAATTAGAATTCGGTTTTGTTAAATTTTATAGTGTAAGTTTAGTTTAAATTTGGTCGATTTAGATGTGTTTATTTTTTAGAGTTAGTTTAGTTAAATTCGATTTTATTAATTCTTAACATTAGGATTTAAATAGGTTTCAAATTTTTTAATTTTATAGTGTAAGTTTTGACTTTAACGTAGTCCATGATGTTCCTCAAATGGATAAATTGCCTTCTTTTCAAGGAAATGATGCAGTTAGTGTTAAATCTCATTTGTTTTCTTTCACTAACTGGTGGAATAGATTTGCAGTTGCAAATAATAATTTCGAGGATGTAAAGATGAAAACTTTTGTTCTTACTTTTGGCGAGGATGTTGCTGAATGGTTTATGGAAAAGCATGATAATTCATTCAATACTTTTGAATCCATTGTAACTGCTTTTAAGGAAAAGTATGGTGATAAAAAGGAAGATGGGCATTTGGTAAGAGAGATCAGTACCATAAAAAAGAAGGAAAATGAAACGAATGAAGAATTTAACAGGAGATTTAATAGTATCCTTAGAGAAATATCTCAAACTCATAAAACTCCTGATGGATCTCTTCTGAATTTTTACATTGATGCTTTTAATTATGATACTTCATATGAGTTAAGGCGGGCTAAAACTGCAAATTATAAATCTTATCAATCTTTGGCTGAGGAGATTGAAAAGGATAAGAAAGCATCTGGAATGTCCAAAACTCCAGATTTTGATAGGTCTTTGACAGATTCTAAGGGAAAAGAAATTGAAAAAGATGATGATGACCCTATGAAAAGGTTAATGCAAAAGCTTGAAAGCATGGAGCTTAATCATGCTAAGGAAATAAGTGTCTTACAGGCTAGGTTGGTCCAAATGGAAAGGGCTCAAATGCAGAATTCCCAACCTAGAAATAATAATGCTTTGCAGAAAAGAGGCCTATCTTATGAGCAGAAACCGAAAAATCAACTCGAGTTTTCAAATCTTGTGGATGAAGCTCTGCCTTATTGTAGAGCATGTAATGCTCTTCATGAAGAGGTCACTTGCCATGTTGTCAAAAAAATCATAGATAGTAGAATGGCGGGGTCGAGCCATCAAATTAATGTTGTTGGTAAGGACTATCACATGCATATAGAAGATCGTGAAAGTCAGGTTAAGGAACCAGCTCAGATGAGTCAGGATGTGCAACCCAATCATACGCAAATGATTCAAAACATGGAAGCTAACCAAATCAATCTTCAAAATAAGATAACTTCCATGGAAGCAAGTCATGCACAGGAAATAAATGTCATGGAAAACAGGTTAAAGATAATGGAAGTTAATCATTCTAATCAGATGTCCATTATACAGAATCATATGATTGCAATGGAAGCAAGACACACCCAATAAATGACTGCCATGAAGGAAAATCACTTTTGGAAATTAAAAATATGGAGGCAAATCAGACGAAATTAATAGTAAGGCATGCCAGGGAGATGAGTTCCATACAAAAGAAGTTGGAAAAAATGGAAAAATTACATATACAAAAATTTCAGCCGAAATTTGATTATGAATATTCATCAACAAATCATAAGACTTCTTGTCTGCTAAAGCCATTCCCATCTCATCACACTGAGGATTTAACTATGGTTTCTAAGGATGTTGAGAAAGATCAAGCTTATGTTTCACCATTGACAAAGTATATCCAGAATAATATTGGTCATGCTCCAGGTTCTTCAGATATTTTGTACAAACATCTTCAAGATGAGCACAATAAATCTATAGTGGTCTCATTGCTGACATCACAACCCACTCAGAAGAAGAGAAAGAAGCAAAAAAGAAGAAGTAAGTGGTTTGATTCATCTGATGGTCGAGAGCAGCTTGACATTCGGATAAGACAGAGTCCTACATTATGCAAGATTGGACATGGCACATCTAAAAAGCAGCCCACAGACTTGCCTGGAAGCAGGAAAATGCTCAGCATACACTATATTGAGCACCTCTAATGCCACAGGGCATCCTCTGTATCATATTTCTAACCCTACTCCTTGTTATTTCAGCATTTCATTTTGCAGTTAGAGTATATTTACTTTTCATGTTAAGTAGAATAATAAATAAAAGAAGAGTTTTTATTTTTCATGAGCTTAATGTTATATGATGATATTTGGATGGACGCTACTTATGTAATCTTGTGTGTTGCTTGGATGCAGATTCTAGATTCTCACATTCCTTCAATGAAGCAATGTGTCCCCAAGTAGAGCCAGATGTTGACCACACTTTGTCAACGACCCCATAGCAATACACCCCCATTTTTTCAAATGGGATTCGTCATGTTCGATGTGGTCGCGCCATTCAGATTCCATCATCAGTCGACAATTTTTATAAATGATGTAAACCCATTCTGCATGTTATGATGTAAATGATCTAAGTAAGACCGTCAATATATGTAATAACCTAGGTAAGCCTAGTATGTTGTTGATGATTTCTATCCTAGGAGGTTTTTTGTCTCACTGATTCACAAAAGTGATCAGCAGAGTTTTTCCCTCCAGCCTCACCCCAAAGCTAGGGTGGTTTTTGTCATCAGCATACTAAGTGAGTCCTAGTGTTTCTATCGAGTCCTTGTAAAAGTAGTTTGAGCTACTTGGTCTACTAGATCATATTTTGAGTCGCAGAATTGGGTATTTATTTGAGGATCTATACGAATGGGTATTCCCCCTTTATGTATGTATTTTAAGAAATATTGGACCTTTGGGCCTTGGTGGTTAAGTCAAGGTCAAAATTTTGGGGTAATTAACTCAAAAATAATATTTTTGAGTTAATTAAAATTGAATTAAATGATAAATTCGTTTTTTCCTCAAAATTTTAATTTCAACGCTCCGGATTAAAAGATAATTAAATCTTTTGGACGGTTGAGATTATTTTGACGAGGATCATCCAAACTAGCCGTTAGAGATTTTGTCCTATAAATTTAGAAGTCTTCTTCATTCTTGAGTCATCCGATCTTAGGATCGTGCACTTGTTCTTAGAAGCTCTTGTAAATTTTTGAGGAATAAAGCATAAAGACTTTGGGGTTACAAATCTGGATGTTCCTTCTCAGATCTATGTGGTGAATTGTCTCTAAACTCTGCTACTTTGTTTCTTGTATTTTATGGTTGATGGTCTTCATGGATTAATCTGCATACAGGTATCTTGTGCAGTTTTCTGGGTTTATAAAATAACATTCTGATTTTTCTGCAAAGGTCTCATGTTGTTTTCTTAAATCTCTATCGATCTAAGATTCAGATCTAAGTGTGCAGGGCAATTTTTTTTAAAGATTGGGCGTCTGGGGAAGTCTTCGGTTGGACCAGATGACTCTCAATAAACATAAATCTGATAAGCTCTTTATTTGTTAAATTCCAAGTCTATCTTACGATATTTGTGATTTTGCAGGGTTTCGAAGGCTTGTGTCTCTCATTTAAAAATTTTAATTTCTAAACTGTGCTAAAATGGATTTCAAATCTGACCATGAGGGTTTTAAATCTGTAAACTAGTTGTAAATTTGTAAATTTTCTTTTAGAATTGTAAGGGTTTAATCGTTGCTTGGTGTGTATCTTCAGATCCGGCTGATTTCTTACAGGTTCAGGGTTCAAATCGAATTTTTTTTAAGATCTGAGCCAGATCTAGCCTCCATAGGCCAGATCTGGTCTCAAATTACAACTGTGGATGAATCTGGATCTTGTTTCAATTTAAGGAGCGTAAATTGGAGAAAGTTTAAGTTTGCTGGGTGACATTTGTGCACTGGGTTTAACAGAAAAAATTCTCAGTTTGCTGGACGTTTTAGATGTGTATGGGTTTATTTGTGTCTCTGTCTACTGCGTTAGCCCTTATCTACATCCTCATCTTGCTGACCATCGATACCCTTGCGTCATTCATCGGCTCCTTTCTCTACATCGAAACTTCTCATCTGACGTCCGATCTTCACTCTTCCGCAATCACGTTTTCCTCTTTACGCATCTCTCCTGCCATCATACCTCTGCCGTCGACTTTCATTTCCTTGCCTGTCCGTCTCTTTTCCTCTTTGCCATCAACTTTGCCCATTGAACCCCTTTCTCATTCGCTGTCAGCATTTTTTCCTTAGCCATCGATTTCATATCTTCCTCCGATTCCTCATCGACCTGCATTTAAAAAAGAAAAAAAAAGAAAAAAAGAGGGGCTTGGATCACTGCCATTCGAATCCATCGCTATCGTCCAGCATTTTCCGTCCGATATGCATCCGCTCCACATTTGCCGTCATCCATCCTTTCCTTCCTAGTCGTCTTTCTTGCGCACTTCTCATTTCTCTCTGCATCGAACCCGCGTCCAGCATTTCCCTCTGTCTGCTGTCAATCGATTCATTCGCTGCGTTAATCCTTCCATATCAGCTTCTTTCTGTTTGCCCTCAAATCGACTCACCTAGCCACCGTTTGCAGCTTTGAACTCCGCCTTCTCTTCCGTCGAACTTAGCTTCTCGTCCAGACCTTCATTCATCATCGACCTTCATTAAACTTGGATTTCTCCATCGTGCTGTCAAAGCATCCCTCAAGTCATCACGCTGCACATACACTTCTCCACCGCCCAAACCCGCGCAGCAATTCTCCTTGTTGCGTTATTCCTGCTCTCGCCTCACACCTTCGTCCAAGCCGTCGTCCAGCCAATCCACGTTGTCTGCTTTGTTGTGCTCTTCAATCGACCAGCATCTTCCTGTTGAACCCTCTTCCCATCGAACCCTTTCTCACGTCGGATTCTTCTCATGCCACCGTCTCTGCCGTCGAAGCTATTTGAAGTCAAACTCTTCGCGTCCAATCTGCAGACCACAAAAACGACAAAAGACAATATAAACCTTGAATAGTTGCGTTTTAAATTTTTATTTGTATCGGTTTTGTTTTGCCATTAATTAGATTTTCGTTTTGATTTTGTTGTGTTAGCGTAGGTGTAATTAGATTTTAGCTTAGTCATAGTTTTAGATTGTATTTTGTTTTGTTCGATTTTAGTTTAGATTTCTTTGTTAATAGTGTAAGTTCGATTTTTAATTCGATTAAATAATCTTTGTTTAGATTTTAGATGTAGTTTGTATTTTTTTTATTTAGATTTAGTTAGCGTTAGTTTTATATAAGTTCGATTTGTTTAGTTTTAAAT